>JAPFQT010000240.1:0-288000 GCA_027627225.1 Congeria kusceri | reverse complement strand
ATCGTCGCCATCATCACCATCATAATTCGTCATCATTACCAGCATCATCGTCATCGTCATCATCATCATCGTCGTCGCCGTCTTTGTCGCTGAAATTGTCATCATTTTTAATATAATCGTGTCTGTACATCTCTCCTTCTTAAAAAAAGCCAAATACCTAAGGAAAATATTTTGAAATGTGTGCAAACTCACCCAGAATTGGAGCAACTTTTAACACAATATCTTGATCAAAGCCGTATGATTCATATATTTACCAGAGCAATAACAATGTAGTATACGAGTGTTGTTCAGTGGGTTCGTAAACAAAACTCCTATTTCTTTCATATTAAGTATAAATGGTGATTTTTGTATCATGGCGAATATAAGCTCATTCATTATATTTAGACAATAATATATGGCAGAGCTGGGCCGGGCCGTTATACGGCTAGGGCCGAGTATAGACGCCCGGCCCAGCTCTGCCGTATATTATCGTTTATAATACATATTATCCTGTCACAAGAAAAGAATCATGTTACTTTCTTTATTACACAAAATGTTAACAAAAACACCAAACAAACTTTCCGTACTTGTATTTAACATTCAACTAATTACGCAATACGTGACGCAACTCTAACGAATGACGTAATTTATAAACAGAAACACAGTGACGAAACAAACCAGTTTTCGCTGGACTCGCAGCTTTGTTGTGACAATGTTATGTCGTGTTTGCTTTTATTTTTAGTAAAATACATTACTATTAGTTTAATAAATCATTCATGGACGAATTCTGAATGATGAATGTGTCAGTTGGATAAATAATATATTCTGAGACTTTGAATCGAATAAAATCAAACGTTCTGACCAGTCATTGCGAGTTCGTAAATCGTGTTTCTGGTCAGAATGGTTAACATGAAATTAATATCATGATTGTTACAAATTAAGGCTTATGGATACAAGACAATGGAATTGAAGTGCTTACAGTATTGTTGGATTTTTATTGTTGGAAGCAATGGATTGAAATTGAGGTACAGTAAAAGTTTCCGATCTGTTCAATTTTGTTCAGTGATACTTTTTCTCGAACTAAAAGATGCATAGGCTATAGATCGTATATATATTTAATCAATTTAACTACAAACTTTCGTTAATATTCAGTATTTGCATTTTCGGATATAACCGTTTAATTTTGAGTAAATACGCCATTCGTGGTCGTTGACGTCGCGCGATCGGATTCTCTTCGATTATCGAAAAATGGGCCGCGGCCAATTATAATTATATCGGCTCAGCGGAGCCGCGTAACGGCCCGTAATCGACGTCAAAATGTTACTATTTTTAGTAACACTATATAGCATTTAGTTTTCTGTAATGACAAATTGTGTTAGTTCTGAGCGCCAAACTGCGTGACGATTTTATTTTTTCCTAATTTATGAAATCCATTAATAGATGGTATACAATTACAAAAGTTTTTCAAATTATCACATAACGTCATTGTGTGTAGTACCAATGGTGTATTTTTAGTGTTTGACTAGGACATATTTATTATCTACATGTATAACGTCAACAAAAGAACAAATCCGATTAGACATCAAAATCTGCATCCCAACTGAAAAACCGACAAAAGGAGAGACACTGCCTTTAGGTGTTTCCAATAAAGCGTACACTTTTCGGAAGGACGAACGAACATGCATGATGATGATGAATATAAAAAAGTCCGGTTTCGGAACGTCATGGACGACGTCAGTGGAAAGAATGCTGTTCGCAGGGAAATCGAAAACTCACGGTATGAGATTTTGGGGAGATTGCCGACGCTAGTCTCGGAAATGTCTGTTAGACCAAAAACAAATAATCGTTGCTTTTCGCTTACGTCTCCAAGAAAATCTAGCTGGGAGGGGAGGGGGGAGGTAGCTCTTTTGTTAAACTTTTGTTTCTTCGTGGCATATTCATCACTAAATGTAGGTATATTGGACTGCATGTAAGGTGTTTAAACGCCTCCAATCAATTAAATTGTACCTTACGGTATGCCTTGACCAAGAGCGTCTCTCTACCATGTTTCCTAATTGCCGAATAACCGCATATTAGGGAAAACTGCTCATTGCACTGAAAGCCAGTTCAAGTTAATGATCGATGGGCAAAAATACTTTTAGAGACAGCGGAAGAAATAGGGGGGAGAGGGCTGGTTAAGCGGAAACCAACAACTTTTTTGCGCCTTATGTAGTGACCTTGATTGGAATATGCGAAATGTACCATAACATCTAAATTTCATGGTGAGGTTAACTGAAGTCGCTAAAACCTGGGGTGGTCAGCATTTCTGGACATACTTCAAAATAAAAATAACACACTGAAATAATAGCGTGACACTTAGTGCCAACGACGTTAGTTATGTCATGCGACAATGTGAGAGCCGGTAAATACACTTTTTTTCGCAAATAATCCTATTCTGCTAAAAATATACTGTTATGTGACGTTGAACACACGGTCCTGAAAACAATATTGAACAATACTCATATATGCTATATGTAATGACTCGTTTCACAGCTGAATGTTTTCATTATTGTGGTTTCGTTATGCATGATGAAACAATCAAAATTAAGATAGTTAAATTTAATGGGCTCAGATATGTGTATTGCACTAAGGGTCCAAGCAGCCATATGAACATTTAGTCCCAAAACACATCGATCAAAAGACAATCACTCTCAAACAGATCGGACACAAGACGATTCGGTGCCATTACAGTTTGGTCATATGACAATAGCTCCATGGTCAGATTGGTCTTAAGACAGACCGGTTTCAAGACTGCAAAGAAAAATCTCGTCCAACACAGTTTTGTCACAAGAATTATTGACCTAGAAACAATCAGTCATAAAGAGTTCAATACCGAGCGGATTTAGTTTTTTACTGCACTATAAAACTAGTATAAACGAGTTAATGGATATTTACCAGCAGACATGGTCATAATTAACTAATCAAATTTAAGACATAAACTTCGTTTCGTTTTTTCAATGAAAGTATGCCCATATTTCTGTAAAGATGTGTGTGCATACTGCTATGCTTTAACCAGTCTTTATTGACATAAGTTCAATTCAGTATAAGGGTGGTCACTAGTCAAATGTTATCACAAGAAAATGATGATTTAAAGAGTGTATGTACGATCTTACAACGGACATAGTAACATTCATGAAAACAACCCGATAACAGTTAATTACCATATACTTGGATTTAAAATGGAAGAATATTTAATAAGAACCATTGTTGTAAAACGCATAATTGGCCACTTTTTAATTGCAAACTAGTTTTCGGCTGTACAGCCAGAAACTCCACACATGTATATACATTGTCTTGACAGTTGTTTTAGGTTGCAGTAGCATATGATGCAAAAGTTGACACTCGTATTTGTTAATTTATATGATATTTGAGTGTTTTGTTCGACAGGTTTTATATAAATATTGACCTCCTTGAGGGTGACAGTGCGTATTGTCAACCCGAGGCAACACTGTCGACCGAGGTCGACAGTGTTTGTCGAGGGTTGACAAGACGCACTGTCACCCTCAAGGAAGTCAATATTTATTTTATTATACAGAACAATCCCGTATCATTTGCGTACCGGGTGATATAGCGGTAGCGGGCAACACTGCTGGGCGACATATCAAATTGTTGCCCGCTGCAGTTTATATGCATTATATAGAGAAATAATCAAGTGAGGTATAATAAATGTTTTTATATGTCTGCTTTCAAGATATACTGTCATTTTTATCTGCCTTTTTGAAAATATTTCACATGAAGAATCGTACATAAACTCTTTAATTACTGTCACAGATTCGTAGAATGGAATAAATATAACAATGCTAAAAGTCCACTAAAAGCGCCTCAAGAAGGCTGTATCAGAAAAGATTCTGAAATTAACATATTTGGCAGTAAAAAGGGTTAGGTTTACTAGGGTGAAGGGCAAAGTGTTTATGCATTCTGAGATAAAATTATAAGATTATTTAGGTCTTCTTTGCTAGGTCCTTTTCTTCTATATATTTTGATGCAAGAATTGTATTACAATAGTTTGTAATCTGACAAGGCAGAAGAGAAGATGGTTATAGTGATGTAAATGGTCAATTGTTCTCATGGCTCCTTAGGTGTGACTTCAATAACTATGTTCACCTACTGAAGGCTTTCATTTTAAAAGCTGTTTTGTAGTTTTCTTTTTATTTGTTATAAATCTTATGTTTTATATTATGTTATAACATAATGTCATGTACATTTTCATCGATCATTTTTAGACATACTGATAGTCCTTAAACAACATACTAGTGAATGTAAAGGTGGTGTTGCTGTTGTTGCTGCTAATTATTGTTAGGAAATGAAATTTTCTTATTTGATTAAGTTCCTCTTAATTAAATCAAATCTGATCAAGAATACAAATGTCATAACAAAAACAACAAAAACAAATGCTTAGCACAAGATTAATTCAACAATACTGATATTAAAAGAAAGTATCATGCATTATATGTGCAACCACAAGAGCAAAGTTCTAACTGGCTATATATATAGTTGTTGTCCTGCAACTGAAAGAGCATGCGAGTTTGATTCATATGCACCATAATAAGGAACGTTGACATCATTTTTCTGATTAACTGGATCTACCAACGACAGGGACTTTCTCATAGACACCCAGAACTGGTTCTACCCAGGGAATGAACTGTTTCACATACATCAAGAACTGGTTCTACCAAGGGCATGAACTTTCTCGCGGACTTAAGTTTGGAATTTTCGCTGTTTTTGGCAGTATTTCAGTCATATTACGGCGTTCAGTTAACACTTTTCCTGGGCAAGCTTAACTGATCCATGCGGTTTACCAGTACCAAGTGCACATACTTATGCCAGTAACTGACAACTGCCCTACTTGGATCAGAGGTAATGGGAGAGTGGCCGTAGAAATAATTTCATGACCGTTCCCCACACAAGTTATTGGGGTTTGAACTCACGATCCCCAGATGGACAGTCTAGCGCTCTTCCAACTGAGATAGCTGGGTACTTTATGTCAAATATCTGGTTCTACCCAAGAAATGGACTTTCTCAGATACAGAATGAACTTGTTCTACCCGGGAAATGGACTTACTCACATAAACCAAGCATTAGTTCCTATTAGGGTATACACTTTCTCACATACACCAAGAATTGGTTCTACCCAGCAAATGGACTTTCTCACAGACACCAAGAACTAGTTCTTCCCAGGAAAGAGACTTCCTCACAGACACCAAGAACCAGTTCTACCCGGGGAACGGACTTTCTCACATACACCAAGAACTGGATCTACCCAGAAAATGGACTCTCTCACTGACCTGACTCCAAGAATCATTCTAACTGGGATATGGACTTTCTCACACACGCAAAGAACTGGTTCTACCCATGAAATGGACTTTTCACAGACACCAAAAACTGGTTTTTCCCAGGTAAATGACTTTATCACAAACATTTAGAACAGGTTTTACTCAGGAAATAAACTTTCTCTCATATGAAGAAGATAAAAGTTCTAAAAAATTAACATCTCTAATCTAGGTTACATTGGTCAAACTGAAACAATAAAACATCGATCAGCCTGGGTTTTATTGAGACTTCTTTAAGCCGGAGGTAATAAAACATTTACAAACACTGACAATGCTCTTTAGCATTAGCTGTAGCAGAACTTAGTTTTTAGAAACCAGTTGCAACCATTATGGTGTACTTGCTAAGGCCGAAACAATTTGTCCTCATCAATCAAAACATACAACCAATATCTTGTTTAGTCTTAAATTCATTAATTGACACGATGTTGAGTTGAGCAATAATTTAAGAACTTATTATAACATTTTTTTACATTTTTTACAATTGTTATTTGTAAATAAAATCGAAAGCGTTTTTAAATTATTAAAATGTCTATGCCAATGTGTGTAGCTGTGGGAGACATCGATAAAGGAACACAACTTAATTTGGAACGGTTTAATGCAGAATATAACGAGAATAATTTAGGATTAAAGAACACCTAAGTTTTTCTCTAAATTTGATAACTAATCAAATGCATGCTTGACTTATGCTCAACAAACAAACATCAGACGGGAGGCGGGGGGAGGGGGGGGGGGCGTGATTGACACTGTGCTTCGGCAGAAAATACAACACAAGAACACTGTCAATGCTCTTCAGAAGTATTTTGAGATGAATTAATACTTACACAAATGTGTGAAGCGATTGAACCCATCGATAAAGGAACAAAATGTACTTAAAAACAGTTCATGTAGAACATAATGAGTATGATTCATGATACTTTTTTTCTCTCTAAATTTATAAAATGCATGCTCGACTATATCACAACAGGCACAAAAAGTGTCCAATGTATTTTGGCCACTTTATGGACCCGTGTTTCACAAATAGTGGAAATACTGCACCCTAACTTTGTTGGTCACAATACTGCCACATAATGTGTTTTGGTATATGTTAGTTTGCATGATTGGTCACTCAATTTTTTTCCAAAACAGCACAGCTTAGGCAACTTTTGCGCAAACCAACAGATAATTATCCACCAACGTGTATTAGGAAATACTCGGAAAGTAATCCCAAATTAATAAAAGTTTTAACATTGGTTAAAAATGCTAAACTAAGAAATTATACATGATGTAGCATGACAGATTTGTACTGACAGCTTTTTGTTCAAATATGTTTTTTTACAATAGCATGCATTTTGATTTATCTTAATATATAATTCTCAAAATACAAGAAATAACATGATTATTTTAAGTATTACAAAAGCACACTGCCATTCTAATTGTTAGCTGTTTATTTTCATTTTTTATATATGAGCTAATAACTTTTATTTTATGCTAAGTGGTGAAATATTGAAAAATATCAGTGAGATACATCCTTATATTACTCACTGTGCTGGACTACTTTTTTTAATGTAAAAAAAATACTCCTCATCATGAAATAAAAAGAAAATTTGATTGTTTTTCGGTCTGATAAATGTTATATCATCACTGGCAAGGGATACAATTTACATATTTTCACAAGCGCACACAAATATCCTCTATGTATCATATGACATCACTCATATGAGTAAAAGTAACCTATGATTGACCCAACAAGTGTGAATTATTGAAAGTTTTTGAAAACAGTTCTTCTGCAGCTGATGCTAGAGAGCGCTAACAGTGTTCATGGGTGACATACATTTAATTCCTGCAAAACAATGGTTTCTATCAAACCCAGACTGCTATCTGCAATTCAGGTGGTGCTGCTTCTTGGGATCAATGTATTCCAGATCAGAGATGTTCATTTTCATTAAGTATGCCTGCTCTGAAAACTCACAGATTTGATGCACACACCGACCATCCTTACAACGAGACCGTCAGTTGCCAAAAATTATTTGATAAGAACTGTTCTAGCATTAAAGGAGGAGAAGACAAATTATTAAATAAACTTGCAGAACAGTACAAGAGAGAAAATTGCAAACAAGGATTGCTGAACAAATATCAGTCTATAAAACAACGAGTATTTCTTACACTGCTTTTATGTTCCTTAACAAATTTGATCCAAACGTTGACTGTAGCAAGGGAGACAACAATGGTTTAGTTTGGTAAACAGATAATGCAGATATCCTCCCTTTTTAATAACAGATCTTTATTCTCACAAAACATTGCAACACTATGGTGTTCATGGTCTGATACGCTTTATATTTGAAGTAATTTGATAACCTTAGCTTTTGGCCAAGTACGTGAATATTGCAAGAATGCCTTGTTTAAACATTATTCTAACATGATATGCACATTTTTCTTTAGACCAAGAACAAAATTATCGTTGTAAAACTACCCAATAAAAAACGAGAGAAAAACGTTCTGAAATTGAAAAATATAGTTTGCATAGTAACTGCAGAATATGTTTTTCGGGCATGTTAGAATCCAAATAATGTTCCCTTTATTGTTGTTCATCTGCAATAAACAATGATTTTTCATTCTGATGCGCGTATATTAAACATATCGGGCTAACGCCCTCGTGGTTCCTACGAATCAGAGCTCAAAATCGTAATACAGATAAACAATGCAAAATCAATGAATATTTTTTAATTCCATGCATGTGCAAAACAAGAGACACCTGAATCAGGGCAATTCTCATCCTATTAGGCATATTAAAAAATCTGCATTTAGGGACAATAACCCGAACCTAAAGTTTGTAGCGACAAAGTTATCCATGAAATCTGTATTCGCCGGAATTTTGATAATTCTCAATGTTTTTTTTTTACCAAAATGTGTCTTTAAACAAGAGTTAAACAAGAGGGCTCAATGGCCCTAGGTTGCTCACCTGAGTTTCATTAGGCGTAAATAAGTTTGTTTCAAGTAACCTGACCTACCCTAAACAAATGCCCTAACCCTATAACATTTTATTGGGTTTGTCAGATTGATTTTTGTTTTATTTATCTTTTTCAATAATTAAATGTTTTTGGATAAATGTTTTGTTTTGCTAGTATCCACATATAAACAATGTTTAAGGACATTACAGAATATTTATTCAGTTTTAGAGTCTTCAAGTTGACCATTTACACACAAAAAAAATTAAAAAAAATCCCAACCTACCTACCCTATTTTGGGGGGCATGTTACCTGTAACAAACATTTTATTTTTTTTACGCCTTAGTCGAAAAATTTTCCATATGTTGTACATGGATATGGATATACTGATACGGACTGATGGAAATGTGGCCTTAATCATCATGGTTTGAAAAACTTAAGTGACAGCGACATTCAAAATTGTTCAATACATATTGAAATTTAAGCTTTTTCTTCAATTTGACCTAGTGACCTAGTTTTTGACCCCACGTGACCCAGATTCGAACTCAGCCGAGAAACCATTGGGACAAATGTTCTGACCAAGATTCAGGACAATAGGGCAAATAATGTAACTTCTAGAGTGTTAACAATCTTTTTCTTCAATTTGACCAAGTGACCTAGTTTTTGACCTCACATGACCCAAAATCAAACTCGGCCGAGATACCATTGGGACAAATGTCCTGACTAAGATTCATGACAATAGGTCAAATAATGTAACTTCTAGAGTGTTAACAATCTTTTTATTCAATTTCACAAAGTGACCTAGTTTTTGACCTCACATGACCCAAAATCAAACTCAGCTGCGATACCATTAACACAAATGTTCTGACCAAGTTTCATGAAGATTGGGCAAAAAGTGAGACTTCTAGAGTGTTAACAAGCTTTTTCTTCACTTTGACCTAGTGATCTAGGTTTTGACCCCACCTGACCCTGGTTCGAACTCGGCTGAGATGTCATTGGGACAAATGTTCTGACCAAGTTTTATGAAGATTGGGCCAAAAATGTGACTTCTAGTGTTCACAAGCATTTTCTTCAATTTGACCTGGTTACCTAGTTTTTGACTCCCAGGCTGACAAGTGGCCTTCTGTGAAAAAGTAGGGCAAAAGTAGGGCTCAATTTTTGAAAAAAGTAGGGCAAAAGTAGGGATTTTGCAGCTAAAAAGTAGGGATAATAGGGATATTTTCTTACCTTTGCTCCAACGAAAATGATATAAAAACAGCTCACTGTACTGCAAATAGGAGACCACAGTGCTTCAGGCTGTTGTTCTTGTGCTTGGGTGTTACCTGGAATGGTTTTTTCAATCTTTATTCATGCACACTAAAAACCATTCCTTTTTTATAGTAACATTTGAAAAAAGTCTTTTCTGGTAAGCACAGCATATCATTACACACAGCAAGCATTAGTAAATACAATGCATACATATAAGGTTACATAGTCATAGCGAATTCTATAGCAATCTAAAGTAATCTAGGTAAAGCCTTTGTACTTTATCACTGTTAGTGTATACCAAATGCTGACAAAAAGCATATGTGGAATGCAAGGTGAGACACAGAACTAGTTATATACAAAGGTACACCATTCACCACCAAGAGCAGATGCATACATATGAATGAGTAAGCAAAATCTAACACACACTACAGTGGTTATTAAAGTTTCAGCTACTAAACCAATTTACAACATGTACATTCAATAACTGCTTAAATACACCTATTGATTGTCATTGATCTTTTTTTTCTTAGAGTCTATGTCTTCTCTCTGTTCCTTAATCTTTGAAAGAGCTGATCTTCCTTCATTTAAATTCTTATTTGCCACTTCCAACATTTCCTTCGCTAGAGAGATTTCAGAGAAGTTTCTGCTCTCAAGTCCTTTTGTAAGCCGCTTATTGGCATCTTCAAACATCATTGTGGCCTTAAGAAGACCCTCTTCTACCTGCTTTTCACTTTTCTTGATATCTCTCTCTTTTTCAGCAATTTTCCTCTTTCTCGTTTCATTCTTCTTTAAGATCTCCTCCCTCTCTTTTTCTTCTGCTTTCTCTTTTAATTTCAATCGTTCTGCATCTGACCTTTCTTCAGCAAGCCTCTCCTGATACTTACTGTGTGCATTTCTTACAAAGTGTATCATTTGCCTAGTGATTGGCACATCAGACACTTTCCCTCCATGAAGAGATACAGCATCTCGTGTAATTCTCAAGCCATTCAGAGCATCGTCAGACATGAGTGTTCTTTCTGGTGTTAAGATCTTCTTGTTGATGGAGAGACTTCTTTCAATATCAGCATTACCATGGAAGAGGCTGAGGCAAGATGTTACCACTTTCTTCAGTACTGGAAATTTCAGGCTGCCTGTTGATGACTTTCTGTATAGAATCTGATTCCAATAATGGTCTACTCTTTTCATCTGTTTGTCTTTGTCATAGATATCAGAATTCTCCACTTTTTCTTCCCTATATACTTTCCACTCATCTGCTACTCTTGTCTCTTCATCTTTGGTGATGTTTGGAAGTTCAGAAGCAAGTCTGACAATCATCTTGGTAGCTATATCCTGGTCCTTGACCTCTGGATGAAGGCACTGGGCATTCTTTACAACTGGTTCATCTAATGGTAGTTTCTTTGCTAAATACTTGCTGACTTCTTGGTAGAATTTAAGGATCTGCATTCTTACCAGCTTTTCTTTTGAAGATCCTAATTTGGATAGATGTTCTGATGCCTTTGCACCAATGTGTACTTCATTCAATGGCATGATGTTTTCTTGCTTTTCCACATCAATCTTGTTGGAGGTACTCTTGCCTGAGACAGAATCAAACTTCAGAAATCTCTTCATGATATTCTTCAAAAGATCTGAAGCCTCTGGAAACAACAAGTGGATGAGAGGTTCTTGTTTTTGGAAGATTGTCAGATATTCTTGGAACATAGGAGCTAGACTCAGCAAGAAGTCAATCTGCACCAGGATTTCAGCTGATTTCAGTCTTTCACAAATCCTCTTGTATCTGTCATTTCCTTTCAGGTGATTTGAAGTGTGATTTTTCTGGCTTTCCTGAGGTAAATCTTTCAAGAAATATTGGCAAGTGGTAGACCAATTTTCTTTCAGTCGTTGTAGACAAGGCAACAGAGTAAGCCATCTACACTGTACATGCCTCATGAATGAGTTACCTTCACTTTCCAACTCTTCAGCTGTCTTCGCAAAGTCTTCTTTTTGGCAAGGATGGGTCTTAAACCACTGGAAGATGTCAATGCTGAGTTCTTCAGCTTCTTCTCCGTACACCATGAGCCCTTTCCTAAACGCATTGTGAACAGTGTGGAGAGGACAGGCTATGAAATCAACCAGGCCATGCAAACTGTAGTCTTTCATCTGTTCATTGATCAGGTGCCAGACAGTTTTGTTAACATTTGGACCATCACTACCTATTGATAGTAACTGAGCAAGTGGCAATTCATAATTCTTTTCAAAGATTGTATTTATCAGAGCAGAGGCCAGATCTTTTCCTTTGGCATGGCCAAACATAACAGACTTTACATACTGGGTGGAAACTGCACCAAGTTTTGTATTCCAAAATCTCACAAGGATATCGCACTGTTTTCTTCCCTGTGCATTTCCTGTTTCATCAAATTGGATGGTATAATACACTTTGTTTTCTGTTATGTTTTTTGATAAGTCTTCCCTGAAGTAGGGTCCCAGACCATCAAACAGAATATATGACACTTTTGTTCTACTCAGACTGAAGTCCCGGCTAATTGCACCTGGAAACATTTCCTTGAACATTTCCGTCACCTCATCACATGACCTGAAAGAATATCCTGAGAAGGCGACTTTCATCACCCACATAATTTCTGCACTTGTCACTTGGTCCCTATGTGTCCTGCTTTCTAATACCACAGTCTTGTTGACATCTCCTCCTCCTTGAGTTGATGTGCTTGGCTTGCAGGCCTCTTGCGTGAAGAAATGTTTCTGCTTTTCGTCAAATCTTGTTTTAGCTGTTGTTGTATGAGTCTTACCTTCAGCATGCTTGAGTATTTGAGCTGAACCACTGTTTCCACATTGAATAGACTTGTTACATATGAAGCAATAACCTGCATATTCAGAGTTGGGGTCCTGCCTACACCACATTCTTAGTTGATGTCCATTTTCATCTTTTTGATTTAACCATGCTGGATTAAACTTTGTCCTCCCGTGTGGCATTTTGACATTAGATGGACAACATATTCCGAGTTGTGTTAAACAGTTCGTTTTCACAAGTATTCAGCACCTGTAAAAAATCTTAGTCAAGCAACAGAGCAGGGAAAAGCATGCATTTGACTCATTTTAAGCACTAACCAATCTAAAATCAAAGCAAGGTATGCTAAAATTTAGCATGCTTTTTACAAAAACATTATTGAACTTTTAGAGCTAAAAATGAGTCAATGAGGGCACCTCCACCAATAAAGGATTAGTTAATATATGTTTGTTTGTATAATGATTTTTACTGTTCCTGTCTTAAGCAAAATATTTCATACAATAGTTCAAATTTCAACTTGCTCCTGCTGATAGCAAGAATTGAAGATACATATTCATTTTGTTAATTTGAAAAGCATGCAGTCAAAAGGCATATCTAATTTGCTTATTATTAAATTATGGATGAAAAACAAATTAAATTTCTACAGACAATGAAAACTCAATACCAATTCTAAAAATAATAATGCATAAGCTCCCCATAGAAACAAGCCTTCTTTAACTGAAGGTGATTGAATCAAGAGGTCATAGCTCACGCCTTGCACACTGACCATGAGGTTTAAAATTCACGGCAGTGTCATCCCTCAGCCATGGCATCATTGGGCATTTGGCCTGTTAAGAGTGAGCGTACAAAGGCTTTCCTACAAAATGAATAATGATAATAATGAAGATAGTAATATATTGTTAAATATAATTGTTAATTAGTTATCATCTTACTGTTCAGTGGTTCTGCTGAAGAGTCATCTGTTCACCTCAGTCACACAAGAACAACTTCTCTGAAGCAGTCTGTAGGTCATCTCCATCACAGAAACAATCTTAAATGTACTCAAATAACATGTAGTTAGTAACAGCTTGATGTTAACTATCAAAATAAAAGACTTTACAATGTTCCTATCTTTTTGTACAACATGACATCCTAAAAAAGAAGGGATTTTAGGGCTGTTTTGAGAAAAAGTAGGGAAAAATAGGGCTAAGGTTAAAAAAGTAGGGAAAAGTAGGAAAAGTAGGGCCCACTTGACAGCCTGGACTCCAAATGACCCAGTTTCAAATTCGGCCGAGATATCATTGGGACAAATGTTCTTACCAAGTTTCATGAAGATTGGCCATTAAATGTGGCCTCTAGACTGTTCACGAGGTAAATGTTGAAGATGAACGATTCACGGTGCAAGACGCACGATGGACAAAAAGTGATCACAAAAGCTCACCATGATGATGGTGTCCTGATGGGTAAGATCCTTAAAGAGGCATATCAATGGTACTCTGCACAAAAATAGACCCATTAAAAAGATAATTTCCTATTTTTCTTGAATGAATCGAACCGTGATATTGGAATCGGGATACAGTAGATTCCACTTAATTGAATATCGGACAATTGAATATTTCGCTTAATTGAATAGAGATTGAAAACACCAAACCGTTTGCATTCATACCCATTGTAAAAACTCCGCCTAATCTGATAGAAAATATGGTGTCCTCCGGTTAATTGAATAGCCAATTATCAGTTGTAGGCGTATAGTCCGCTCGATAATCACATAATCTCAGAGGATACGTATCATATCGCAAGTTTTGACAGTCACGCTTCTATGACCGCCTTTGTTATCATTTCACACTACGCATGAATGCAGCGTCCGTTGAATGTCACGTAACTTATAGGTGTAATTTGCGGGTCAAGTACAGCGCATACGCTGGAGTCTCCGGTTACAAAACATAATTAGATTTTATTAGAACTGATTAATAAAACTGATATAATTCACAGTTTTCATTATGATAATTGGTTGCAGTTCGGAAACAAACTTTTGACGCGTGTTACTCGACAGTTTGCATAAAGTGATGAGTGTGACATTTCATTCTCAATTCGTGTATATAAACCCTATGCATCATGTATCATACCAAATCAAAATTAATCATAAAGTAATTCAATGAGTTTTGTTACATGTAATACATTGCACAAACAAAGCGCAAGTACACATCTAGAAAGCAATGTAGCTGTTAGTGATTATTACAAGTGAATTATTTTTCAAACGCACCGTATAATGGATAACAAACATCTATGAACGCTTTTCTGCATATTTATTAGCATTCTAAAGTACGAAACATTTTGTTACGTAACAGGTTTGACATTATATCATCAAAATGGATTAAATAAGATCATAACATATCTGATTAACATTGAAATATGACTGATTCCGCATATATGAATACTCCGGATATTTGAATATTCGGACGTGACAAATGGGCTATTCAATTAAGCGGAATCTACTGTACTACAAAAAAGATGGGATACTGCCAATAAGACTTGATGGTTCTGTCCATTTTTCTTATATGTTTAACTAAAACATAATACTCATGACAGTAACTGACAACTGCCATACTTGAATCAGAGGCAGGGGGAGAATGGCCGTATAAATTATTTCATGACCAATCCCCATACAACGTATGTGGCCGGGCCGGGGAGTGAACTCACGAACCCAAAATGCGTTACTACAAACAAATTTTCCGGTCCCATCATTATGTTTACATTGAAATCTTAATGCGATACTATGAATTATATTGTCATGGAGACCTTTAACACCTTCTGGACGAAGGTCTCACAACTCTGTCCGGTCAGACACCTAGCCAGTTAACAAGTTTAGTTACCATTAAAGCCAGTCAAACTGTTGAAGTGTGAGATTTGACCTAATAACTTTCGCGTTTGCCGATAATATGCAATAGAAAATAGGATTATTGTGTGCGGATTTTATACTCATTACATTTTTCATTACAATGCGAACACATACAAAAGTTTATTGTTAAATGCAATTAGTTTAATAAGTGCATTAATGTTCATAAATGGTATGACATGATACACAAAATGACACTTCATGTAAGTGCATAGAGATTAGATACTATGGAAAACGCAATACTATGAAGGATACTATAAAGAAATCCCTTGCCTTTTCCTAGTATCGCGCTTTGACAGTATATCTTTCCAGTGGCAACAATATATTGATGACATCCTCATGAAACAATTAAATACAAATACATAATACAGGATTCAAATTCAGGCCTACTTCAATAAAGATTTTCCTATGCTATGCAACATTTGTCAATGAAGCGCATGTGCGTAATGGTACATCAAGTACATGTCATTCTTAATTTGCCATTTGTTTATAGTAACAATGCTATTGTATTTCACAAAGCTTCAATATTAATTCTCTGTACATGAAATTTAATTGTCAACTCACCGTCAATACAATCCTTTAAAGTATTGGAAATATTTGCCAAAAAAAATTATGGTGCAAGTTTAGGAATAATGAAATAATTCTATAAATTCTGTAAATTATGGTGAAATTATTCGATATTGCAGATAAGAATACTGTCATAAATGTACAGACTGCTTTTGTGGTTGTGGTGTCACAGGGTGAGAACTTTGTTCAGCCAGTCAAGGACTCGAACCCGGGACCTCTCGCATACATGGCGAGTACATGACATTTTTCAAATGTTCATGACGATATGGATCTACTAGTGACCTTTGATGTCCCATTAAAAACAACAAATCCATAGAGAATTCTAAAATGAGGCGGACCCCTTGACCACTCATATAGTAATTACACACTCTAGCACCATTTGTCATCATAATTGAATTTAAAAGAACAAATGATAACTTGTAGTCGTGAACGCACAATGTCCACGTTTTAACAAAATAACCTACTTAGTGCTTTGTTCCATGATAATTTCTTTTCAGTTTCTATAGTAGAGCGCTGGATGGTGCACCTGCTGACACGCCCGGGTGGGGCCTTTGCAACCCCAAAGGCGACCGAGGCGGCCATGAAAGTTAACCGTTTTCTGCCCTGTCGGGGTATGCAGAGGGGATGCCCCTCTGTAACGTCCTCCGCTGGAAGGACGGTCTGGAGGTACAGGATTCGTACCTCCAGAATGAACACCAGCCGGGCACCATCCGCTCCGCAATAGCCACTATCAAGAAGTTCCTGCAGTGGCTGAAGGACGAACCGGCTGTGGAACCGGGAACGGTTGATGAAGTAAACAAATATTGTTTTCTTTACAAATAAACAATACAAAGATATGGTTTGCAATGATTCACCAGACGATTATGATTATTATTGAAGTTTATACACGACAACAGGAAAAACTTGGCAATGCTTGTAAAAAGATGATAGTATTGATAATAAAACTGATATTAATGGAAGCAAATATAAAAATAACAATAAGAAGAAAAAAACAAAAAGAACATGACGAAGCAAAAAAAAGAAAGAAGAAAACATTACAAACAAATTGTACATTTATCTATTTTTTGATTAACTATGTCTTGTTTTTAGACATAAACTAATTTACCTGTGTTTTAAAGGCTCTTAGGATGCTCTCTGGCTGTCAGAGTGCCACGCGGCAGGACTTAAAAAAGAGGGAGGTGGAGCGGAGAGTTTTAGAATCGACCTCACTGCCTGACCAATTGGACATGACTGGGCTCTTCCGGGCGAGTTGTTACGTCACAAACGTCATCGTAGAGTTTCGGAAGAGCCCGGTGAACACATACACATTTACGAGAGGGGTCCTCGTCATGTTAATGGCATCGAGTAACGGCACCCGCGCACGGGAGTTTACCCACCTAAAAGTATGTAATTTAAAACAAGAGATCATCCTTGTATTTATAAGAAAATATACTCCAATATGCGGTCCTCTAGGGGCTATCGTATATCATTCAATAATATAAACGATTTACATCATAGCACACCCATGACCTGATTTCGATCCGAATGAATACAAGTCACAAGTGTTTGGGTTTCACTTATAATCAATTTAAATTGCTATTTATGCACATTTTAAGATCATAAAAGCTCTAAATGCTGAGCTTTAATATTTTTAACCTACCACATTTGGATTTGCAGATGACCCACGTTGATAAGGCTCAGCCATTTGAAGGAGGAGAGTCGTGGACCATCACCATTGATGTCCATAAAACGACCAAGTTCGGGCAGTACGCCTATTTCCACCTCACAAAACAAACTTTCACCCTCCTGCGGCAGTTTGTGACGACGGTACGGAGCGTCCTCTATCCGGGCCTTGGTGATACGGACCAGAAGCTGGTTTTCGGCCGGATGGGGGAGGAGTCCCTGAGCCAGTCCATGGTGAATGAATGGATACAGGGGATGTGGAGGAAGTAAGTATCTAAGTTTTGTGCATGATTCAGCTGTTTTTGCTGCTGTTAACGATGATGTTGATGATAATGATTCTGATGATGATGTTTATGATGATGATTTTGGTGATGATGATTAGGTAGAGGGTGACTATTTTACTGCTTTATGGAGGCGATAATTAATACAAAAAAGATTAGGAATATGCACATGATGTGTTATCGATAGGGTGTAGTTGTTGCTTTTGTTGGTTCTGATTCTGATAATTATAATTGTGAGAATGATCATTGCAGTAATAAATTTCAATATTCTTCAGATCTGGCCTAGCAGAGGACTATCCCAATTTCAAGTTAACTTTAACATCTAACCGGAAAATGCTCACTGTCCAGGCAAGACGCCTGGACATGGGCATGGCCAATGCCATTGCCGAGATGTTGTGTCATTGGCGGACCACGGCAGACCGTCACTATGACGTTCAGGACCAGAAGTAAGTTTTTGTGACATTAGATTACATTTATATTGAAAATCGTTCACGTACGCCAATTTTTAGTTATAAATGTTCATTCCTTACGAAAGTTAACACTTATAACAGGGCCCACAGCGTGAGAGAAACAATTTAATTTAAACTCAGCCATCGTTCAATAAAATTATAAATTTCTTCATTTGCAGAGAGAGGACCCAAACAACCTACATGTGGCTGAGAGATGCCAGGGAGGGACCGCCACCGCGTCGGCGACCGCTTCCGATGGCGAAGTCAAGAGAGGGCGGGGACCGCCACCGAGGAGGCGACCGCATCGAAACTGTATAGTAGTGAGCGGGCGGGGACCGCCACCGCGAAGGCGACCGCGACAGACCTTGAAGAGGATATCAAGGAATCACGGGTAAGCTTGAAAATGAATCAAAGAAATTACGATGATGGTTATGATGATGGTGATAATGTTGATGAAAGGACAACGGTGATGATGATGACGACAATGATGATAAATTTACCATAAAGCAATGATTTATATACCAATATAATATATTCACATTTCAACTTCCTAAACAGAGACTGATACATCTCCATATATATATATATATGATCTTGCAAAGCAAGATATATATTGACCACGACGACAATGGTTTAACATACGCATACACATGTTATGTCGAATTTCAAAAGGCAGAGGTGGAAAATGCAGCCTTTTACATAAGGCAAGCCAAGGAGGCCCTGGAGGATGTAGATCAGACGGAAGAGGAGGGAGAGCCTACAGAGCAACCATTTGTGGCCAGGAGGACGAAAGTTTATATAACTCCTTTGGAATTAAAGGACATTGAAGAAACTTTTAGTTTGGCAATTAAAGAGGCAGCCAGGAATAACGCGACTATCTCTCGCGCGTTTCAGACAGAAGAGAGCCGGTAAATGGCCTCGCCTGTCTGATGAACCGGTGAGAGAGAAACTCAGAAATATTGTTCGAAAGCAGAGTCGTTTTTTTTGGCGTTGATTTCATTCCTTTTTTAATTTGGCATTTTAAAACAAGCGTTGAAATTAATACTTAGTTACTCCTGGCTACTTCAATAATTTTACGATTATGTTGTTTTATTTTATGTCTTTTTTTATGTAAGTAAATTGAAATATGTTAATATACTTTTTGATTATTATATTTTTTGGTATTGGTCATTTATTATTGCTTGTTGTTTAGTGTGCTTAACATCAAGGAAGGAATGAAGATTTTGTTAAACACACTTGGTTGTTGTTATATATCTCTGCCCTATACAGACCATGTTTGTATTTATTACAAACAATTCCATAAAGTACATTTATTATTAACTAAACAAGTAATAAATATGATTACATGATAAAAATAACGATGTCCTATACAGCAAGTAATTAACAAATTCTGCTATTAGATATTGGCTTAGAAGAATTGCAGACCAAGATTGACGATCAGGTTTGCATTAAATGTACACAGAATACAAAATCGTTTGCAAAACCAATGACAATCAACTTTAAAATACTAATTTGTGGTTAACAGCAATTAACACATCAGACGATGCCTTTGCTGTTGGTGCTATCAATATGACTGATATACTATTGATGTTGTTGCTGCAATGAATGTTCATTTGGATGAAAAGAATTCGAAATCAATACACTAAAGTTTGCACAGATTACACCTGGAGCTGCAGATGCATATCTTAGACTCACATCTTAGATTCACTTTAAGATCTACGAGCAACAGAAGCTGCAGCAATAACATCATCATCATCTTTATAATCATAAATTTTAACAACACGACATACAACAGCAGAGTAATGATGTTTTGATATTTGTAAATGCAGTACATGCATCGGACATAACTCACTCGCATCGGGCCATGTTAAGCGTAAAAATGACCAAAATCGGTTTAACCCATACAACCCTTGAAATATATAAGACTTAAAAATATATCAGTGGCCAAGATACCCCCAAAACAACACCCCTTTCGTTTTTCGTATTTATGAATGTTTTCTAACATAGACATGAATATTTTAGAATATTCAATGAGCTCATCGGATTGGACCCTTGGGCCGGCCTCCGGGTCGGCTCTCAATGCGCCGAGAAGATGCGCAAGTTGACCAGAGTAGAGGTCGTAAAAGTCATAACGAGGTATCCGTAGGTGAACCTTCGGATGGATCATTACCGATGCCGCGCGGGACCCGTCGCGATCACATCGAAAGACAGGCGACCGGCCCGGCAAGCGGAATCCGGCGCCGTTGCGACATGACATTTTTCAATATCACCCTGCTAAAAATATATTCCGCATTGTCATTAGAATGTAGAATTTTGAAATAGACATCGTCATTGTGCCAATAGAAAAGCTAGCAAAAGAAAGTATGTTATGTAAATCGTCATTGTGCCAATAGAAAAGCTAGCAAAAGAAAGTATGTTATGTAAATTAAGTGTTCAGAATGGAATTTATCAATGTTTATCATAACTTATACATGTAGTATAGTTAAAACTGTAATACTCATAGGAATCACGGAGCACATAAAACAATGTCACAAAGATTAGCAAACTGACGTCATTAGCCTGCGCGTGTTTGTTTGGCATAATAAAATAAATAACAATTGGCTGTGAGGACAATATGAAGTAATATCAACCCTTGAAAAGTAATATCAAACTCAGCTATCACCCTCGCATGGAGCTAAAAATAAAACAGCTATTTTTATTTTCAAAACATAACAAAATTGAACTACCACTTTTACCCCCAAAGTGCTGAAGTCAATCCATTTTACAATTAATATCCAGCAACAAGCATTCGCAATTCCATTTTGTATCTACAAAGTTTAACATTTTTTATTTCAATTTCTAATGTGGACCGTGCTAACCAGAAACGCGACATGTTTTCGAAATCCCCATTACTGGTCACAAGGCATTTTTAAATTTGTATTTTGTACCCAAACCTGTATCCGATTATCAATAACTTTAGACATCACAGAATTTGCATGGTTTCTTTAATTCTGTGTTTAAACATGAAACAACACAACCCTATGTAATAATATCAGTCCATTGAAAACTGTACAATTTGTTTACAGATTATGCCACACATTTATCCAATATGTGATCTGGATATCCATTAAACACTTTCGATCAACTGTATATTATTCCTTTTTAAATCACACAATAAAGTTTGCCCGTTTTACGCCATGTTTATAACCAGTTGAATCTAACCTGCTGTAGAAACTTTGTATTGATCACCCAATCTTAAAAATTGACAAATGTACATAAAGCTGTATGCACTCAATGGTCATACCGCACTCAATGGTCATACCGGTAAAAGGTTAAGGTCATGTCTGCGAAGCATTGGAAAGTACGGAAGGCTGATTCTGCAAAGTTTTAACTAGATAACTATTGTATTTATTAATAGAGTCTAAATCAAAGTAATGGTGAAAACAAAATCACGAAGCTTAGATCATTTCAAGGTGTTATACAGATTGTTTGGTATAATAAAATAAATAACACATGGCTCTCGGGTGATAAAAATAATATCAACCCTTGAAAAGTCATATCAACCTCAGCTACTGCCTCGGTTGATATAACATATCTCGGGTTGATATTATTATATATTTTGATATTTAAAAAAAATCAACCCTTGAAAAGTCATATCAACCAAGACTAACGCCTCGGTTGATATTATATAAATGTCACACCCCATAGAGGGTGATACAATGTATTGACAACCCGAGAATGGTAATGTCAACTGAGGCCTAAGCCGAGGTTGATATCACCATTTCGAGGGTTGACAATACGTTGTGTTACCCTCTATGGGGTGTGATATTTAATTTATTATACCGAACAGTAAAACGAGGAAACTTAGGCCTGATTACTTAATTTATAGATCCACTTTTTTAAATGCCGTTTAAAATCAACTAATAACCTAAAAGTGTTAAAGCTAATTTACCAAGGATTATTTTCATTATTAAGATGTGTATCTATATGAAACATTTATGGTTCCTTCTCAATACAACAGTTAAATAATACTGCAAAAACAGTCTTGCGTACTTTCAAACAGTTTTTCAGTGTACCAGCATGACTGGCGAGTGTGTACAGTGCAGTTATATTTAGATGTGTCTTGCTTAAAAGATGGCGTGATCGATGTTTCTACAGCGCGTTAGTTTAAATCAGTAATATACATGGCGAAATACGGGCGAAATTATTGTTGGATACAAAACTAAATATTATAGTTGATGGGAAGTGTTTAATGGATATTCAGAACACATAAATGCGATAAATGTGTACAGTAGAGTAGTGCAGTAACGACACAAACCAGTTTTCACTCGACTGACAGGATCGTGCTGTGACGTGTTAGTTTGTTTTTAACATGTCTAATCACTTGCGTTACAGTACACATAATTAATTAAACCATGCATCGGCGATATCTGAACTTAATTTGAACGGAATTACCGATAATGTGATACAGGTTCGGAGACAAAATACGATTTAAAATATACCTTCTGACCAGTCATGGCGATTTCAAAAACAAATCGCGTTTCTGGTTAGCATGGTTTGCATGAAATAAAATATTGCACAACTGTGTGGATACTTGAAATACTTGCAAACGCGTGTTGCTGGATATTAATTGTAAAAGCAGTGGATTGACGTTTACTAAGGGTAAACATTGTTTTGTTTTGTGAAACGGTTGTTCTATTTTTAGCTCCTAGCGAGGGTGACAGTATACTGTCGCATGTGACATTACGAATTGTTTCACGATAGGTATATAGAAATTTAACATGGGCTAGTCATGTGAGGTATAATAATATTTTATATCACCCTCTCAGTCATGTGTTATTTATATAATATCAACCTGAGAAATGTTATATCAACCAAGGCAGTAGCTGAGGTTCATGACTTTTCAAGGGTTAATATTATTTTTAATCACCCTCTAACCCTAAGTATAAAAAGGAAAATTGTAACAAAATATCAAGACTAAATACTAAGTGTTAAAATGAAAGTATAACCCCTTTAGAACAATTAAAACCTTGAAAACAAAGAACCTGTGTGAGATACTATTTTGTTATCAAAATGTGCATACTGAGGCAGAAACGGATAATAAATAAACAAATCAATTAAGTTTGAAAGTGTGGAAAAAAATTATCATAGGCAACAAATGGTTAAAATTATGTATGAAAAAGAGTACCATTGTCACAAAATATATGCCCATTAAAGAAGCTTTTTTAGGGTAAAGAATCAAAAACTAGAATTGTCACATGAGTAAAGGATATACCGCCACAATATGGCCTTGTCACAAGACTATGGCATCCATTGGAAAGAAATGGACAGGGAGAGAGTGCTTTAATTTGTGAATGGTCAACAGTTTATTTGGAAAAATATAATTTCAATAGGAGCCACAACTCAGTAAAAATTTAGTGGTTTGTAACCAAAGTTCAACTTGATCTGTATTTGATGATGTTACACTTTTGTACCCAAAATAATTCAATTATGTGAAGCCTTTCATGAGTTATTGTCTATGTTTTTCAAGAATTTGAGTCAAAGAGGGGCCTTAACTGTGTCAAAATTTTGTAGTTTGAAACCTAAGTTGAACACGACCTGTATTTTATGATGCTACACATGTGTACCAATAATAATTTAAATATGTCAAGCTATTGTTGAGTTATCGTCAGGAAACCATGTTTTTAGGGAATTTAAGGAAAATAAAGGGCCATAACTCTGTCAAATTTTAGTGGTTTGTAACCAAAGTCAAACTTGACCGGTATTTTATGATGCTACGCATCTATACCAAAAATTATTTAAATATGTCAAGCCATTCTTGAGTTATCATCCGGAAATAATGTTTTTAGGTAATTTTAAGTCAAAAATGGACCATAACTCTGTCAAAATTAAGTGGTTTGTAACCAACATTGAACTTGACTTGTATTCTATGATGTTAAATATGTGTACCAAAAATTATTTGAATATGTCAAGCGGAAACCATGTTTTTAGGGAAATTTTAGTCGAAAAGGGTCCATAACTATATCAAAATTTAGTGGTTTGTAACCAACATTAAACTTGAACGGTATTATATGTTACACATGTGTACCAAAAATTATTTTAATATGTGAAGCCTTTCTTGAGTTATCATCCAGAAACCAAAAACCAAAAGACCAATGGACTAACTGAGCGACAAGCTCACTCCTATATAGCCCCCTAAACTTTGTTTGTGGGGGTATAACTAATAAGGTAGAGACATTGTATTTGTGCGTTGAACATTGTATATGGGCAGAACATATAAGGTTCTGAACATATATTTGACCTTTGACCTTGAAGTGTGACCTTGACCTTGGACAAAATGACCTGGTTTTTGTGCACAACAAAATGTTTCATAAGGCTTATCACTTATGCAAATGTTCTTCAAAACCCTTCCATGCTGGACAAAGATATGATCCAATCAGTTGACAACGACGAGTGGGGTTATTTACTTTCGGGACTTTGTTTAAAATCCATTGCCCAAGCACACTGCTTCACATAAAACTCTGTTTTTTTTATAAAAACTGTTTAAAATCCCTTATTTTAAAGGGTGTGAATATATCAATCTTTGCAGTGTGCGTACAGTGCTTTATATAAAAATCTAAGCTTAAAAATATAGCAAAAGTAAATAAAACTAGAATTGCCACATACCCGCACAATATGGCCTTTTCACAAAACTATGGCTTCCATTTTAAAGAAATAGACACAGAGGAAATGCTTCAATTAGTGAATGTTTAACAGTGTATTTGGAAAAACTGACTTAAACTTGATCTGTATTTTATGATGTTGCATCTGTGTACCAAACATAATTTAACAAGATATGTGGAAATGCCATGGAAACCAAATCTTTCTAACAAAATACTTAAGTCAGCACAAGAAAAAAAGAAACTTCTGGGGGCCAGGTGAAGGTATACACCTATGGCTAGGAAATGGTGATCTTGACCTTGAATTCCAAAGTCACGTCTCAATATAAGGTATCTACATATGAAGTTTCATTAAATATCTAAATAAATTCTTATGTTATTGATTGCAAACCCTTTTTGGATTTTTAGTAAAGGTGACCTTGACCCCACCCACTCTATATGCAATCACAAGAGAGGTCTAGATATAAGGTATCTACATGTACATTAGTGATGGGCTGATTAATCATTTCGTCAGTTAATTAACGACAATAGTACACTGATTAATTAGTCGACGAAGAATTTTGATTCGTCGACGAATTATACTTTTTCATACCAGAGTTGTCTGTGAAATTTTCCAGAATTCTTAGTCATTTGAAACAAATAATCTCATTCGTCAATATTATTTATTTGACCAATCAAAACGCGCGTTTCACAGGCAATCGGTGTCATTGTAAAATATGGCTTCCAACATGGTACCGTCAACGATGGTTAAAAAAAAAAGCAAATCAAAGCCTTCGATCGTATGGAAACATTTATCCATGCGTTTAAAGGACCCGTTATTTGCGGCAACGGACGAAGACATCGACAAAGAATATGTGTTTTGCAATTATTGCAACACACAATATAAGAATCACAGTGAGTATGAATCCGGGATGTTTCGTCCTTTAGACCTTTCGCCATGTATAGTGACTATACTCATGCCATTTTACGAAACAATTATGTCAATTTAATGTCAAACTGCTGCCTGTTTATTTCATTCAAGTTAAAATTCTTTTTACAGTGCGCATCTTTTTGGTCATTAAAACCACATATAAATCAATGAGACAAAAAAACCATCTGCTTTAATATTTAACAATTTTTAATAATGTATTAAATAACCACTAATTCCGGTAAAGCAATATTTTGCACAACTTATTTCAAGCAACTGACTGTTTAGTATTAAACCAATCTGTAATTGTTCATTTAATATGCTAACATGCCACGTGTAGACGTCATATACAACAAAATTTATGGTTGTTTAACTACTAATAAACGAGTCAACTACCAATAAACAAGTCAAAATATTAGTTCCGAAATTGTGAAATATAGTTTGCATTGCAATTGCAGAATATGTTGTTTGGTAATGTTAGAATCGAAGTAATTTTCGCATAATAGTTGTTGGCTAATAAACAATGTTTTGTCGTTTTGATGCGGCTAACGCCCTTCTTAGTAACTACTGTTGAAATGAAAATGTTTACTCTGGAAACATAAAAACAATCTCATCCTTAATAATATTAATAATTGATTAACACGCAATCTGATATCTGATATGATATGGTAAGTCTCACTTATCACATTAACGCCTATTTAAATTATTTATTCTTTATTAAGATCACCAAATGATTATTTAGGTCTGACTATTTAAAATGTCATGTTGAATTCAATACAAATCGAATCGACCTGTGTTAAAATCCAAACAATGTTCTCATTGTTCTGCATCAGGGTTGTCAGGTTTTTGCCATGAGTGGAAAAAACCATGGTAAAAACCGGCAAAAACCGGCAAGGAAAAAACTGGGTGGCAAAAACTGGCCAAAATCAAAATAATTTATGTATAAAATTAATATAAAAAAACACAACAACAAACAAATACAGTTTAAATTTAATGAGATAGGGTTCAATGTGTTTATATATGCACCTGGTGTTCATATTAAGTGGGGGAAAGGAGAAGACAGACATTTGACTTGAATGCCATGTCTGAGTCAAGACACCTGTTATGCAGCAAAAAACAGGAGAACAAAATCCAACTCAGGTGATAATGGCCTCTTTATTATTGAACTGGGGATACTGGGGCTAGCTAATGGGGCTGCTAATCACTGGAATGTTCCTCAGGGGAACAATTAATGGGTTCCAGATCAAACAGGTACTGAAATTTCAGAGCATGCACCACATTGGATTGTAGTTGTGTGTTAGGCATTCATCTCGCACTTAACATTAATGGGCATGTCCTTTTGGCCTATCATAGAGTTGCTTGTGTCATTTTCATGGGTTTAAATTCTTCTAAGCCATTGTAAGACAACCATTCGGTTTCTGAATTCACTCACTATAACTACATGTACCTTCATCACTTGCATATAGATCTACAATAATTATGTCAACAAGAGGAGGAAGAAATAAAGACCCAGTATGGGACTTTTTCAACAAGGTAGAAAAAGATGGAAAGACTCTTGCCCGTTGCAAGAAGTGTGGTCATGAGCAAAGCAACAAAGCAGAGCGTATGAGAAAACACCAGAAGACATGCAGTGAGGTAGTTTCATTTTGAATTAAAACGCTCTGCAGAAGAAAATCATGGCCTGGAAACTGAGACAAGCAGTGCTCCAGCTCCAAAGAAAAGAATTCAAACCGACTTGAATAACCAAGTGTTTGTGACATCGGAAGAAACCAAATTAAAGCTGGACTTACTTTTAGCCAAGCTCTTCTTTGCATGTAACATACCATTCTCAGTGAGTGAGCATGATTCATTTAAAACTTTTGTGTCCACTCTGCAACCTGGATACAAGCCACCAACAAGAAAGAAACTGTCGGGACCACTACTTGATTCTGTTACAGAAGAGCTACAGTTGCAGGTAAAGGCACAAATT
Source organism: Congeria kusceri (assembly GCA_027627225.1). Classification (NCBI taxonomy): domain Eukaryota; kingdom Metazoa; phylum Mollusca; class Bivalvia; order Myida; family Dreissenidae; genus Congeria; species Congeria kusceri. The sequence goes on along the minus strand of JAPFQT010000240.1, from coordinate 260,353 downwards.
GAAGGCAAAGACTGTACTCTTATTGAAGATGGCTGGAGTGACTGCCATAATGATCCTGTGACGGCTACGTGTGTCCATGTTGATAAGAAAGCATTCTTCATTGATGCCAAGTCAACAGGAGCTACAAGCAAAACAGGGGAAAACCTCCGGGATATGTGTAAAGAATCCATCAAAAAGGCATCGTCTTTATATGGATGTACAGTAAAGAATATTGTGACAGATAACGCCAAGAACATGGAAAAAATGCGACGGCTTCTTCATGAGGAAGACAATGACTTGCTTGTGTATGGATGTAATGCCCATTTACTGAATTTGCTAGGACAAGATATTACACCATCATCTGTAATGAAACATGTTGTTGAAGTGCAAAAATACTTCAGAAATCACCACCAGCCCAGCTCATGGCTGGGTGAATGTGAAGGGAGTGTAAAGCCCCAGCTGCCTGGGGACACAAGGTGGAACAGTCAACTGACCTGTCTTGATACATTTCTGAGAAACAGAGAGTTCATGATAAGAATTACTCAGGAACATGGTGACTCTACTGACTCCAACATAGCAAGGAAAGTTAATGATTTCAATTTGTACCAGCAGGCAAAAGATCTCCACAAACAAATGCGACCAATATCTGAAATGTTAGATCGCATTCAGGGTGACTCTGCCAATGCTGCTGATGCCTGCGATGCTTGGTTCACTCTACTTCACCACCCAGATCTGACTGAGCACAAAGATGTCATTAATAGTAGAATGAATCAAGCCCTTCAGCCGTTCCATTTGGCAGCATATCTTCTTCATCCAAAATACAAAGGTGCACATCTTAGTGATAAACAAAAAGAAATTGCAAGAAATTGGATCACACAGAAAAACGAGTGTTACATCTCCTCAGTCATCAGCTTTGAGGCCCAGGCTGAACCATATCCATCCTCTTTCTGGACGACTTCGGCAACAAGCATGGATAGCTGTGTTTGGTGGAAGGCTGTGAACAATTCAAACTTTCTGCCAGGATTTGTTGATCTAATGATTAGACTACAAAAACTGCCCGCAAGTTCTGCTTCAGTTGAAAGAGTGTTTTCAAACTTCAGCCATATACAGTCCAATCTAAGGAACCGGCTTGGCATCGAAAAGGCAGGAAAACTTGTTTTCTGCTACCGAATGCTGAGAGGTTCACAGGAGCTGGAGTACTGATTTTCGTATCATAATCACACAATGTGCAAAGTTGAAGGGAGTAGATGGTGTACCTGGAATCATTATTCCAATAATAAGTTTGTAAAGTTTCACTTTTTATTGAAAATATGCATATATTCAATGGTAAAAAGTGCATGTATTTGTTAATTGAATTTGAATAAAGCAGTTTAAACGTATTGTTTTCAATGTCTATAGATTTTGCCATTTTTGCCGGTTTTTTCCAGTTTTTGCCGGTTTTTTCCAATTTTTGCCATCGGCAAGGAAAAAATATGTTTTTTTTCCGGAAAAAACCCAACCCTGTTCTGCATAACTATTGTTTTGTGGGATCTGCATTTGTTTGCATCATATTTTATTTAGTAACATTTTTATTTTAAAACTTTACTAAATGCTTTGTTTTTGTTTGCAGATTCCACATCCACCATGAAGTGGCATATTGAAGAGCAACACAAACACATACAGCTAAATGAGGAAAAAGATTCCACACAACAAAAAATTACTAGCTTTACAAAAAGTGGTTCAAATGAATCCCAATCAATAAAAAAAATCTCCAAAGAAAAATGTAAAAAGATCGACGACAAACTTTTGTCGTTGTTTACAGACAAGATGTTGCCCATAAATACTGTGGAACATTCAAGTTTTAAAGAGTTTGTGCATGAGTTAAGTCCCCAATATAAAATTCCAAGTAGAAAAGGTGTTTTATCAATGATGAGAGAGACATATTCTGATGCAAAAATGAAGCTATTCGATGTGCTTAAGAACTGCGAAAGCATGGCATTAACTCATGATTCTTGGACCTCTATTCAAACCGTTAACTCATGATTCTTGGACCTCTATTCAAACCGAAAGCTTTCATACAGTGACGGCGCATTTTATTGACAGTGAGTGGAAACTTCATTCAACCGTTCTACAGACTGCACACTTCAATGGTCGTCATACGGTTAACATATCAGTTAGTCAAATTTTATTCTTTCACTTACTAAAGTGGTATTTAATTAATTTAGCATAATTATAGCGTATCGTGTTGTTGTCAACTTGTTCTTCTTGTTCATCATCATCTTTTTGTTCATCATAATTTTCTTCTTCTCTTTATTATTATTATTATAATACATAGACACTACAGTTCTATTATAATTAGTTAATTTCTTAGAATTCATAACTTAATTAAATTTAGAAAAGTTCATAATTAAATAATGAAAACAAATTTGATACAGTTTTATGTAAATAAAATCATTCATACACCTTGTTGGCTTGTAGGCGTGTACATTACTTAAACACTTGTAATATTAATAACTGCATACTGGTATATGTTTGTCTATGTATATCTGATTTGATCTTCAAATTATTTTGTAGGTGAAAACATCAGTAATCATCTTGCTGAGACACTTCACGATTGGGGCATTAAAGATCCAGTTTTTGTAACGGACAATGCAGCGAATGAGAAGAAAGCAATAAACATGTTAGGGTACCCAAGAATAGGCTGCTATGGACACACTTGAACCTGATTGTTAAACATGGTTTAGAAAATGCAGACGCTAAGAATTTAATTATGAAAGGTAGATCTATTGTTACATTTTTTAACACTAGTACGAATGCTACAGAACTTTTGTTAAACAAACAGTTACCAGCGAATGGACCACCTCTTCACCTGATTCAAGACGTATGCACCAGATGGAATTCTACTTTGGACATGTTGGCCAGAATTGACAAATTATTTCCAGTTTTAACATCAGTTGCAACTGAAGACACATTGGGAAAGAGGAGTAAAGATCTTGAAAATAAAATGTTTAGTTTTAAAGAAAGAAATGAAGTTAAGTGCTTGATTGCTTTGTTAGAACTATTTAAGAAAGCAACCGAGATGTTATCATCTGACCAAATACCGACTTTGGGTCTCATCCTTCCAGCTTTGAAAAAATTAAAAAATGTTCTTCAGATTGATGACAATGATAGTGAGATGATTAAATTGGTAAAGACCGAATGAATGAACAGTTAGTGACTAGAACAGACACTTTAAACATGGAATTGATCGCTTGCAGGCTGACCCCCAGTCTTCGCACAATGCAATTTGCAAGTGAAGCAGAGCAATCAACATCAGTGACTTTGCTAAGAGAGGCGCTTGTGAAACAAAACACTTTGTCAGTGTGTAAAGACCATAATGAAAATGTACTGGAGGAGACTGCATTGCTATGTGTAGTTGAAGTTGAAATAATCCCTTCACCATCCAAAAAACGTAAAACTGACGTTGAACATAAACAAAAAAATCCTACTTCATGGATGGAAGACATTTTATGTGCTAGTGAAGTGAAAGAAAAAACGGCAGCTGATGTAATAGAAAATGAACTGCAAAGTTACTTGCGATTGCCATGTGTAGATGCCAGCACAGACACTTTACAGTGGTGGAAAACAAATTCAGACAGATATCCCAAATTATCTGTGCTGGCAAAAAAATATTTGGCTATTCCAGCATCAAGTGTCAGCTCCGAAAGAATTTTTAGTCTAACTGGCAATATTATATCGAAAAAACGTTCCAGATTAAGATCAGATCTTGTAAATATGATTGTGTTTTTAAACAAAAACAAGGACTTTTAAACAGTGACTTCAATGCATCTGGAATTCATAAACATTTGCACAGCCTTGTTATTTGAAAATAATAGTTATTGTTGCATTCAGACAGTCAATTTTACTTCTTTTTTGTTTCAAACATACATGTATTTCAAACAGAGATTTATATTATTTCCTAGTCTAAACAAAAGTATGTTTTGAAATAATATTTGTTCATTTTATGGCATTTCTGGTGCTCAACCAAAGTTGTGTTATTTTTTTTATTTTCATCATAATGTTTCAATTTCAGAGTAAAAGTTCTTATCATAAAAATGTAACATGGCTGTATGTCTTTTATTGTCATTAGTAGATATATGACACGTTATGTTTGTTCTCGTCTTCTCGAAGATTTTTTAATAACTGAATATTCAATGGGTGTAATGCGGCGTATCAGTAAACATGTTATATGAGGTTGGAGAAAACGTTTAAATACAGAGAATTAAACATGATGGTGGAGATTATAAAAACAATTGTTAAAAATACATAATTTTATGTTTTTAATAGCGACTCAGTGTAGAGATTTCATGAGACTGTAAAACAGCAGTAGTAGTTAACTCAATATGAATGATATGTTTGTGCAGTTGTTCGAATCCTACAGGAATATTGTATCATTTTTTTGTATTTTCATTCATTTTTATTCGATATGTTGTTGCTAACTTGCTACTAGAATAAACTATAAGATAGGTGAAAATTATCTGCTTTTTAATAAGATTATTTTGATAAGCCTCTTTATTAAATACTATATTTTTGTAACAGCTGAGCCTAATTGCATACTGTATTGACTTGTCATAAATAATATGTGTCGCTTATCGTATTCACCAGTGGAATTATGCAACTTGACTAGATGTTGTAATGTTTGTACGCATATTATTGGTGTTTAAAATCATAAAACTCTGCCATACATTTAAATTTTAATAAATAAATCAGCTCAAATCAGTTAAATATGTTATGTTTAACCAAAGTTTCCTTCACCAATAATAATCCTGATTAATCGGTTATTTAGTCGGTTGTTGTAGCCGATTAATCGACTAAAAATTTTCTGACCGATTAACTACACTAATCTACATATGAAGTTTCATTAAAATATCTAAATTAATTCTCTAAGCAGTGCTCCCAGTCAGAATTTAAAAATGGCAGAGTGCTAATTCCTAAAAAGGGCACTTTTAAGCATTCATATTTTTTGCAAGTACCAGTTTGGCAATTAGAACTGGTCATAGATGCACACAGACCGATATGGGGCCCATATGGGCGTGCTAGTTAGAAGCCCACATGGTCTATCTTGATGGGAACCATATGGGCTAGCTATTTCAGTGTTGCCAGCACCTGGGGCAAAAAAAATTCCCTGACTTTTCCCTGATTAAATCCAGTTTTTCACTGACCAAAACAACCCATATTCAACTTGCTGTTGGTGACCCATCTAGGCCTGCTTTTTGGGGGCCCATATTATTTTTCTTGCTGAGACCCATATGGGCATGCTTTTTGGGGACCGACATGAGCTTTCTTGATGGGACTCATATGGATTTGTTTGTGTGAACCCATGTGGGCTTTCTTGCCGGGACCCATTAGAGCTTGTTGGCCTGGGACCCATCTGAGACTGATATGGGCATGACAAGTATGGGACTCAGTCTTTGCGAAATTGCCGGTCCGCCGGTCCTGACCGGCAAAATTTCATTTGGACCGGCATGTTTTCTGAAAATGTCGGTCCGGGCGCCCGGCGAAATTTTAAATTGTTCCGAAAAATGCAATGGGAAAATACGAAATAACCAAAAACTTGATTGACATGTTTACACTCTTGAAGATGACGTCACACGTCTAACCGGTGAGTACACAACGTTTTGTCAATGTAATTACCGAAAATATCAAGGTTACATTATACTTATTTCAAACCTTAGCAAATGTGTAGTCGATAACATTTTGCGCGCAATGACCCCCCACCACCAAACTTAAAAATTTATTAATAAAAACATTTTACAGGTCATACGAACAAACTACATTTAGCAAACATTTAAGTAAATTAATATATCATTTTCTTCTTGAATATTCTACATGAACTTGATAAATTTAATAGTGTACCATAACCTTCAATTTTATGTTCGTTTCTTTTCTACTTTTCATCAAATTGGTTTGTCTTTTGAAAAACGCTATTTCATTGGATAGTTTATCATTCTTAGTCCAATTAGATTATCTGTAACAAATTTCTGTTGTTGTTCCAAGATGTCATTTTTGTGATATTACCCTGGTGCAGCACCAGGTAAAAAACAAAAACTAACTGACGATGAAAAGAAAGAAAAGGCTAAAGAATACGAATCTAGAAGGGTGGGCAGGTCATTCCAGGATCGTTGGAAAAACGGCAGGGATTGGTTGGAATATGATAAAGATCAAAATAAAATGTTTTGCAAGTTCTGTAAGGCGAATCAACAGTCAGTCAAGGGCAATGCTTTTGTAGATGGATGCAATAATTTTAGGCATTCGGCGATTGTCGATCATGAGAAATTGGCTCCTCATGAAAGAGCTGAACGCATGACGTCCGTAAAAAAGCCATTGACACCTTCAGAACTGAAAGATACAGAGGCTGGAAGTGCTTTGCGCATGTTACAGGCATCTGAACGCCACAGGCTTTGCTTCCTTTTTAGGAACGCTCATGCAGTAGTCAAGAATAACAGACCAATTTCTGATTTTAAGTGGTTGTGTGAACTAGATCGTGCTAAGCAACTTGATATTGGATCAACCTATATAAATGGCCATGCTGTTGTGAACTTTATTCATCACATTGCAAAGATTGAGCTTTCAAGCACAGTAACACAGTGCAACACTGCACCTTTTGTGTCCTTCATCATGGACGGAACTACTGATATTTCAGGATCAGAGCAAGAAACGTTGTATCTCAGATATTCAATCCGTGGCAATGTTACTGAAAGGTTTTTAAACGTGAGTTCCCCCAAATCAACAACATCAGAAGACCCGTATGAGCATGTTATGCATGTTTTCCAGCAAGCAGATATTTACAAAAGTAAATACAAATTAGTGTAGTATCAGTATGACACAGAACTATAAAAAGAATTTGCTAATTTAAAATAACTTCATTTATTAAAACTACAATAGTTATGTTCATCTAAGTAATTTTTGATAATTTACATATTATTTAATATTGAAATGTATTAACACTAAACAGTTTACTCTGAATAAAAATCAGAATAAAATACTCTGAGATGATGACGATATGAGGCTTAGGCACGAATTGAATTCGTATGCCCCTAGTAACTATAGTAACTAATCACACTGTCTGTCTGTCTGTCCCAATTTCTTGTCCGGTTAACTCCTCCTACATTTCTTATGCGATTTTCATCAAACTTTCACACAATGATTATTATCATGTGCACTAAAGCGCAAATTCTAACGCTTTTTATATTAATTTGGACATTTTTGCTAGAGTTATTGTTCTTTGCATTTTTCAACTTGAGCTTTGTCGGGGGAATATGTCATCAGATAGTGACAGCTCTTGTTTAATTTTGTTCTTCATTTTTCTTTTTTCAGACAAACTTGTGGGTATGGGGAGTGATGGTGCTTCTAACATGACCGGTTCCCGATCAGGATTGTCAACTTTATTGAAGCAAAGAATAAATTCGGAACTAGTAAATGTTCATTGCTTGTCACATGGGTTAGAATGGGCCTTCAGGGATGTAATCAAGAAAAACAAACAATATGAAAAGCTTATGACCTTGCTAATTGGCTTGCACTACTTGTACAAAAACAGCCACAAAAGCAAAACGGGACTTCTTGCAGCCATTTCTACTATCGGCAAGGGTGTGCTTCCACCTAAAGTAACAGGCACTAGGTGGCTACCGTACTTATTCAGAGCTACAACAGCTCTTATAAAGACTTTTGGGGCACTGGAAATACATCTAGCCACTGCTAGCCACAGCAACTCGAAAGCTGAAGGTCTTTATAAGCTGATGACTGATATTAATCTGCTGGCTTTCAGTGTCTTTCTTCTGGTAAGAAAATATATATGTGTATGTGATCGTCTTTGTAGTTTCAAAGTAACTTTAAGCATTTCAATGTGACATTTTGTCATTTTAATCATTATTATGAAAACCAAAATAGTTATTTAGTAATCTAGTTCTTACAGGGCTAAGAATTTTAATAATGATAAATGTATGCAAACATTTTGAACTTTATTTTCGAAATTACAATACATTACATATTAATATGATCTTGATTCTTCAGGACGCACTTGAACCTGCGATGCGAGTGTCTCTCAAGCTCCAGAGGTCAGATGTGACGTTGTCAGATAGTCTTTGCTGGGTGGAGAGCACCATGGAACTCCTGCAAGAAACGAAAGGAAGGTACTGTAGTCACTGAACAAACTCATACTCAAATTGGTCACATCAGATGAGATGTTAATATAATATGTATACATTTTAATTATTACTAGGATATATACAAGTAGTATTGTTTGCACAACACACTTGAAATAATAGCTTGTGCTGGTTTGCAAGGCAACCTGAAGCTGTGGACCAGCTTCTGCAAAATCGAATATTCGAGGGTGTGTGTCTGAGAGGTAATGCTTCTGACATGAAGTACGCAGATGCGATTATTGATGGTCTGGTAGAAGCCATTAGGACACGGTTTTCAACAGCGACAAAAGACATTCAAAATGCTACTAAGATTCTTCACTTAAAGAGTTGGCCTATGAGCAAATTGACAGGTTCAACTGTTCTGTTGATCCCAAGTTCCTGTTACTAAGACTGAAGTTGATTTTTTTTTCAGTTCGAAGTTTGAGTGTAGGCATGTTATTGTTTAAAGTTTCTCGTTGCATCTTGTTAATCATTCCTTTTTGTTTGTTGTTTGCTACTTGCTGTTGATAGTATTAGTTATTGTTCCCCGCCCAACACCGATTAAAAATCTGAAACCTTTTGAAGATAATCTGATATTCAAAACTGAGAAGCAACATACTGTCAGTTTGTTATAAGTAAATTTAACTGCTAGCATTTCAATAAACATTTTAATGGATGGAGAGTGTTGTCCTAGTTTGACCAGTTTCGAGTTGATTTTATTCGACAAGACTGAGGAGATATTTATTCATCAACATTGCTGGGTTTTATTAATATTAAAGCTTAAACATTAATACTTCCACTAAACAAAATAAATTATATAGTTAATACATTACAATTCCTTGAATTATGCCTAAATTTCATCTGTATCATATTTATTATTGTAATTATATAATATTTAACAATATCATTTTGTACTTGAGGATGAAATCATTTACTTAAATCAAATCAATTTCAGACATTGGTGATGAAGAGATTCGACTGGCATGTTCCCATTTCGAGCAAACCCTCCTTCGTACTAGCACGGAGTTCTCAACACAAGCATCAAGAAGTGAATGGAGACTTCTAAAGAAACTGGTACAGAAGAAGTAAGGAATTATTGGTTTAAACATTTTCATTTAATAAATTATGTTTCTTCTATACGTGTAGTAACAAGTCTAGGAAAATTTAGAACTTTTAGTTAATAAATTTTAGGCTGAAAAAATCTATAAGTCAAATATGTTTACAGACATGGCAACGAGTTAGCAATATATAAGTCAAATATGTTTACAGACATGGCAACGAGTTAGCAGATCTCACTTGGGACCTGGTGCTACAAGGTGAAGGCCCAGGGGCTGATGAACTTCCTAACATCCGGCTGGTAATCGATCTGTTGCTGACACTGCCATCTACCAGTGTCCGGTGTGAAACAGCATTTTCTCAGCTGAAACTTCTGAAGACGTGCAGGCGGTCAAAACTATCGGAAACAGTTCAACAAGATCTGATGACGGTTAAACTGTTGTCTCCATCCATTACCTCTTTTGACCCTGAAGCTGCTATTGACTCATGGCTGGTAGGATAATTATGTACAGCTATTGTTTTGAAACCATTTCATCAGACACAGAGTTACAATTAGTTCCCTTTTATGTTCATCAGTAGAAATTGGAAATAAATGTTGGTTGTTCAGTACTACAACAATCAACAGACCAACTATTATTAAGTTTATTGAAATTCATTAATTGAAAAAATATTATAGGCTATAAAGTATGACAAAAACAAATGGTTCAACATACTTACAATTATATTAATGTTTCAACCTTGTTGATTTAAAATAATCATTCGTTTTTTTTATTTATTTCAAGGCTGAGCCGATTGGCAGAAGGCGGATATCATACACACGTAAGCGTAAACTTGAACAAGAAACAAGTGACATTGCTGCCCCATCTACATCAGCTTCAAGTGCAACAATATCGATATGTCTGGATTCAGAGTCGGAGGACGAAACAGTGCCAGTCAAGGTTGTGCCTGTGGGGCCAGTCGTAAGCTTTGAGAAACAAGTCGAAAGCCTGTGCGATGTCGATGATGAACTGGATTCTTTTTGAAAATGATGACGAATGCATAGACTTTCAAAGTGAACTGTTAAATGCTGACAAACTGCTCACCTGTACTTCCAATGATTAAGCAAATATTAAGCATCACAGTCCATCAAACTCTAACACTAAAGAAAACTAACACTTTATACTATGTATAGTTAGTGTATAGTAGAAATAAGCGCTGTCAACACAATCCTGGTCAATAAATAAATGATAAAAGTTTAAAATGTACACGTCTTTTTCGGTCCGGCAAGTTTTTGTTCGGACCGGCAACTTTTTACAAAATGCCTGTCCGGATGACCGGCGTTTTTTAGCCAGTTTCGCAAAGACTGGGGACCTACATGGGGCTTATGTAGTTAATAAGCCCAGGCATATCCCATATCAGGCCCACATGGGCTGGCTTACCAGGACCTATTTGTGCTTAATTGCTGGGGATCCAAATGGGCTTTTTTGATGGGACCCATATAGGGTTGCTTGAAGTGGACACAAACAGGCTTGATTGCTGGGGACCAATGTGGGCTTGCTCTTTGTGACCCATATGGGTTTGTTTGTTGGGGACCCATATGAGCCTTCTTGCTGGGTCCAATATGGGCTTGATTCTTTGGAACCCAATGAGGGTTCTCTTGCTGGGACCTATATGGGCTTTCTGTTATTGATCCATATGGACATATTGTTCGGGACCCATATAGGCACACTTGCTAAGACCCATATGGGCTTGCTTGCCTGGGGACCTATATGGGCTTTCTTGCAAGGGCCATACAGGCTTTCTAATAGTGCACCCATGTTGGGCTTTCTTTCTGGGACCCACATGGGCTTGCTTGCCTATTACCCAACTGGTTCTGATATGGGCAAGACCACACAAATGGGTCTCACATGCAGCCCATGTGGTACATTAGACCAGATAAAGCCCTTTCCCGGCGTAAACGGTATGACTTACTTTAGGACCCATATGGGCATACTTGCTGGGAACCCATGTGGGCTTGTTGCTTGGTCCGATATTGGCAGAAAAATATTATATGGGACAAACATGGGGCTCATATGGTATATTTGCCCAAGTATAGCCCATTTTGGGCCCATATGGCTTGCTTGCTGGGGAACTGTTCAAATACAATTTCAATGTCAATATCCATAATATTAATGATGATATATTTCTGTAAGTAGCAGTGTAAGATTACTAAAATTATCTGACTTGTATTTTAAGACATCTAAATATTAATATTATTTTCAAGGGTGTATCTAAGGCAAAATCGAATGTATGCCCGAATGAAAAACACATACAATAATGCATCGGGAACGACAACTTACATAAATTTTTTACTTAAATTTGCATCAGATAAATTGTAATTAGCACATAGTAGTAGTTTTATATGTAATATACATTTTATTGAGCAATAAAAACACAGATGTATGTAACTTGAGATTTACTGATTACGCAGAATTTTATGTTTTGCTGTACCCCCCCCCCCCCCCCCCCCCGACTGAAATACACAAAAATATATCTGGAACAACAACATACATAAAATATGAATCAGATAAATTGTAATTAGAACTTAGTAAGTTTTATAATCATGTAATTTACATGTTATTGCGCACAATAAATAAATCTGCCGGTTTCAATTGATGAATACATTAAAGTTCCTTTGAAGTTGCTGCTTTTATATGCATACACTACATGTACATCAAACGCAAATGTATGTATCTTGGATTTCTTTCCATTTTCTTTCCGAAACTATAAATTAGGGAAGTAACTCTAGCTAGAAGTGTCCCACAACCATTATCCACTTTATCCCCACCACCATCCTCCATATCCCCACCATCAACCGAAGTAAGAAGCTCCTTGCTAGAAGTGTCTCACAAATACCATCCACTCTATCCCCACCATCATTCCCCCTATCCCCACCATTATAATAACTTATCACCTCAATCCCATCCAACGTCCCCTCTATCCCCACTATTTCCATAATCATCCTCCATTATGCCCACCATTATCCTGACCTGACCACCTGCACAAAGATAGACCTGCGCACAAGGATTGCATTGTTCTCGCAGGTCGTTCCGAAAAATATAGACCCGAATGAAACAAAGAAGTATGTATGTAACTGTGATTCAAGACGAGAGAAAGTGACGTAATATACATGTATACAAGGGTTTTGTCGGTCGGTGTTTTCTCGGGAGATTAAGTGGACACAGCGTGTATCCGTTTGGATCTATATGTATATAGACATGAAGGCCCAGTTAACATGTAATTGACTGAATATATATAGCGCATTATTAAAGAGGGCAGGGCGGGATCTAAGGCAGCAGGGCAGTGGTCAGCTGCGGCAGGGCACTGCGCCCTGCCATTTAGGTCTTGCTGAAGCACTGTCTAGGTATTGAGTGGAAACTTTTTGCATATTTTTAGTAATGGTGACCTTGCCCCCCTCCACCCCATATGCAATCCCAAGCAAGGTCTCAATATGTGGTATCTACAGAAGAAGTTTCAAAAACTATCTCAATGTGTTCTCAATTTATTCAGTGGAACCTGTTTTTTCTATTTTTAGTAATGGTGATCTCAACCCTGACACCACCCACCCCATATGCAATCCCAAGCAAGGTCTCAATATAAGGTATCTATGTATGAAGTTTCATTAAAATATCTCAATGTGTTCTCAAGTTATTGAGTGGAAACTGTTTTTTTCTATTATTTGTAATGGTGACCTTGACCCCAGCGATCGATAAGCAATCCCCAGCAAGGTCTTGATATAAGGTATCTATGAATGAAGTTTCATTAAAATATCTCAATGCATTCTCAAGTCATTGATCGGAAAGAGTTTTTCTATTTTTAGTAAAGGTGACCTTGACCTTATTTGCAATCCCAAGCGAGGTCTTGATATAATGTATCTATGTATGAAGTTTCATTACAATAGCTCAATTAATTCTTGAGTTAGATAGCGAAAACAAAAGTTGACGCTGACACACCTGTGACCATTAAGTGGTTTGTAACAAAAGTCAAATTTGACCTGTATTTTATGATGCTACACATGTATACCAAAAATTACTTGAATATGTTAATCCATTTTTGAGTTATTTTCCGGAAACCATGTGTTTAAGGAAATTTAAGTCGAAAAGGGGCGATAACTCTGTCAAAATTTAGAGGTTTGTAACCAAAGTCGAACTTGACCTCTTTTTTATGATGTTACACATGTACCAAAAATTATTTGAATATGTCAAGCCCTCCTTGACCTGCAGACCGATGGACAGACAAGCTCACTCCTATACTTTGTTTGTGGGGGCATAATGACAGTTTCTAAATGAATCTTAGTAAGGCGTAAAAAAAATAAGTTTTTTTCAGGTTACATTTCCAAAAAAATTAGGGTAGGTACGTCATGATTTTTGTGTGTGTGTAAATTATGGTGAACTTGAAGATTCTAAAACTGAATAAATATTCAAAACATATTAGTAATATCCTTCAACATTGTTTACAAGTGGATACTATCAAAATAAAACATTTATTCCAAAAAAAAGTTTATTATTGAAAAAGGTTAATACAAATCAATCTGACAAACCCAATAAAATGTTATAGGGTTGGTGCAATTTTTAGGGTAGGTTGGGTAACCTGAAACAAACATATTGTTTAAGTAATCATAAGAAACAGTAATAACTCCTTTAAAAGTAACTTTTCTTAATTGATGCAACACATGTGTGAGCTTTAAAAACAATCTAATACAACCTTTAAGGATAAAGGCATAGGCGTGGGAAGTCAATTTGCATATTGAGCTTGATGCTCCAAACGAATAGTAAATGGACAAATCATAGTTCTCCTTACAAACCGGCTGACCAATCACCTTGCAGCTTATATATAACTTTAAGATTGTGAGAATATGCACTCTAATGAACAACTGCAAAGAAATATTGAAAATAATGAGAGACTTTAGTGGGTTATCTTCCCTTGTCTAGCAGGTGCCCGTATAGGCGGCGCTGTTGTCGAATAGGTCCATTGTTATTTATTTTCCCTTCCATTGTTTACTTCCGCTAAGATTGACAGTTGATAAACAGAGTTTTAACACGATTTGATTATATTTCTTCGATAAAGGTGTAAATATGGCTTCAAAGTTTTGCAGCCTATCTTTAGGACAACTTAGGACAGAGTTAAGAAAGAGAAATGCTAAGTTATCTGGACGAAAAAAGGAGTTAATCGAGAGGTAGGCTAACATGAATTTTTCTTTTCACTTTTGTTGTTGACGATTAGCGAAGTAAACAAGTTCTTTCATTAAATAGTTAAATGTAATAACAGTAATTGATGCAATCTTATATCGCTAATGTCTGCAGTTCATTATTATTAATTGTCCCAAATTCCACAGGAAGCATTGCAAATTAAATTCAAAATGTGTACATGTCCATACGTTGGAATTAGTGGGTGGGGTAATGCGCTATGTGTGGTTTGTTTGTAGTAATAAATACAATATGTTCTTTGTTTGCAAAGTCGTCTTTTCTTCATTCTTTTCTTAAAGATGAGGCAGTATATGATTATTAAACAAATGTATTACATAATTGTTTCAGACTAGAGGCCTATGACAGAAACCAAAATTTCAACAACTGTGAGGACCTTATGCCAGAATTTAGGATGAGCCTTCCAGTAACCAGTGGCTACAAGGACATCAACAGTGACATGAAGATGGCCCCCATTGACCGTCAGAAAGCCACTGACTATCTGGAACGCTTTCAAGTTGAGTTCGACCAAACTGTAACTGCACTGTACAATGACAAATTTTTAATGTATCTTCGGTTGTTTTCATCAGACAGTCTTGACTTTGTAAAAAGTGCGTGTAGAGCAGAAATGAAGAAAAAGATAAATTATGTGGTAGACATTTCCTTTACAAAACATGGAATAGTGCACGAGGCGCAGTGCGAATGTGGAGCTGGCGAGGGTCCCTTTGGACATTGCAAGCATATAAGAACTGTATTGTATGCATGCCTGAAATTTGTTCAAACAGGAGATGTGAAGGTAGAGTCGTCATGTACCGAGCAACTACAGGCATTCCATAGAGCCAAGAAACATACCGGGTCCCCTCTGAAGGCCAGAGACCTAAACATGGTTGGGGCAGATGTTTGTGATATTAAGGACTTTGGTCCCCGACCTGTTAGTTTTCGAAATGCCCCTAATTATCAGGATCATTTTTACAATACATGTATGAACTTTAAAGGAATTTCTAAAACGCCAATATTTCAGACCTTTGCACCAGCAAATATATATGCAGTCAACAATGATCATGACTATTTTGAAGTGACACATGAAGAAAACTTTCTAAATCAGAGTAAAATAACTAAAATAACAACAGAAGAGTGCTGTGAACTGGAAGTTTTGACAAGGGGACAAAACACAAATGATCGTTGGTTCGAGGAACGTGGAAAAAGAATCCAGTCATCCAACTACCACCGGATATGTACAGCAACAGAAAAGGCCAATTTAGCATCATTGGCTTCCACAATGGTATCTGGACATGTAACTAAGCAAAATGAAGCGATGCGCCATGGCTGTAAATATGAAAAAACTGCAATTCACATATATGAAAGTGCGCGAAATGTTAATGTTCAGGCATGTGGCATCACTGTTTCTAAGACCCATCCATTTCTAGGGGCATCTCCTGATGGAATTGTCAGCAAGGATTTAATTGTAGAAGTAAAATGTCCTTTCAATGCAAAAAATAAAGAGCTAAACTTAGTTACTGTGCCATATTTAAAAGAAATCAATGGAAAACTTGCTCTAAGCAAAAAAAATCCATATTACTTTCAGATACAGGGACAGTTGTTCTGCTCTGAACGAAAATATTGTGATTTAATTGTGTATACTCTCACTGACATTGTGTACATCAGAGTAACAAGAAATGAGGCGTTTATCTCTGATATGGTGCACAAACTTGAATTATTTTTTGAGGCACCTTTCAAACCAGCACTTTTGGAAAAGTTGTTTTATAAAAATGTGTAAAATAATGTTCTGCAAAAGAAATGAAACAAAAAGTTCATTTGAAAATAAATGCATTTTGTAATGTTGTATGAATTATCATGATATGTATTTTTTGTTATTATATTTGTCATTATATATGTATTCAAATAAATTGTTTTATTGAAAATTGTGTTGTTTGAACAGAACTGCATAAATATCAAGTATGTTGTTTACAGTCAGCATTCATAAAGCACCTCAGGAAAAATTTAAGTACATTCCTTAAATTATCAGAATTCCTAGTCTTTTGCTTTTTTATATAGATGTCTTCTTGTATTAAATTTTTGTTTTTGCTGTAAATTATTTACTTTTGTTATAGTATTTTGGCAAAAAAACAACAGAAATCATAATAATTTCCACAGCAAATTGTATCTGAAATTTTCACTTAAATAAAACTTAAGATTTCGCTTAGGAGCTTTATGAATACCAGCCCGTACCAGAGTTTAATTTCAGCTGCAAAAGTAACAAATCACTATTTTAAAACTTTATTTATTAAGCAATCACATGTAATACATCAACTTCAACATAAAAAATGAATAATGAACAGTCATATTGACAAACAAATGTCTAGTATTACTGTAATAACATGTACTTTCTAATACTGATAACCATAGACTAATACACATGATCATCAGACATTTTTTTATTCAGAATGGTAAATGACAACATAAAAATGACATTTTTTACTACACTTAGCTACATGTACAACCGTGATTGTAGCAATTCTTTAAGCATATGTAGACACAATGCCATTTCTGAAATTGCATAGCATGAAACATACAAAAATTATCTCTGATAACAACTTAGTCTCTGTGGCAGTCAGAGGTTCAGTTAAAATTCTGTATGTTTTTCCAAGACCAATGATTCTTTCTACATGCACACGTTTGCTAGAAATTTTCCTATCTTTAATAACAGTATCATTTGACATTCTGTTCTTTTTCTTAAAAAAGGTTGGTATATTAATATGCACATCATGTGGTGCAAAAATGTCCTGTACATTAAAACCTTTGTCAGCCATTATACTGTCATTTTTGGAACAAAGCCTGGTCAGTGAACTCCGTTCAACTATTTGCCTGTCACTTGTAGCACCTCCATAGGCTGGGGACACATAAGAAATAAGACCGCCAGGGGTACTGCCAATCAAAACCTTAACTGTATTTCGGTATTTGTAAGTCGAAAAAGTGGCTTGTTGAGCCGTTGGATTTTTCGGTTTTTTAATTGGGCACTCAGTACCATCAATTATGACGCGTGTTTTGGGGTATAGCCTCTTGAAGCTGCTTGGAGCGAAATAGCGGACTAAAGTTTGTGATGGCCATATGTTAATTTCTTTCCACTGTTTTTCCATGTACAAGACCCAAGTAATAAAAATGTTCGACACCACACTTTCAGAAACATTAAATAATCGCGACAGTTCAAAGTTTGTCATGTGTCGCCTTAACTTTATCAAAGTAATAAAAAATTGATCAGCAACACATATACTCGAAACAGAATGATACACATAATTAAGATGGTATGCTGCTGGTCCAAGTGTGTTCAACACGAAAAAGAACTTCATGTAATTTTCAAGTCCAGTATAGAAGTGGACGGCTGGCGCATCATTGTCAAAATTGTGGATGCTAAATGCAGGTGTTGTTGTTGTTTGCATCGCCGCATCTTCCATTACACACTCTGTTTGTACACAAGAATCTATAAATGTCACTTTTTCATCCGTGATTGAGATTATTTGCTCCATACATTCCTGCTGGGTTACAACTTCTTCGCTGGCACCCACATCGATATCAGAAGTAACAATGTCTATTTTGGCTGCAATGAACTCAGGTTCAAAACTCATGTTTTCTCCAGATTGTTCCATATTTGTCACATCTTCAAACAACTTACGTTTCCGGTTTTCTCGTTCTAGACGACGTTCTTTTCTCTCCTGGTTCTTCGCAACAGTCGCCTTGTTTGTCCAGGAAAAAATACTGGGGACAGCTGTTTTTCGCAGAGCCCGCTTACGTCTTTCATTACCTGAAAAAATAAATACTGAAAAAATAAGTATGTGCTAGAAACAAATGCATATATTTGGTTGTTGCAGCTTTAAGGTTAAATGGATTAAGAGAATGAGTGTTCAGAAGGTGACAGATTTATCATTTTATTGGTTTCAGTCAAGTAAGATTAAGAAACACCAACATATGATATACACTACGTCTAGCGTGATTTCTGCCTTCTGCGACGCACCACCGTGATTCAGCCCAGCGTGACACACTACTATAGTCACCGCGATACACGTTGGAACACTGTGGAACGCGGTGATGTCGCCGTGGCGAATCGCGCTGACCGCGGTGACAGTCTCGATAAAAATTGTTGATAAGAAATCGCCGTGGATCGCGGTGATTTTAGCGAGTCATAATTTCACATTGAGCTTTTTAAAAAATATTTTACGTTTTATTTCAGGTACGACCAAGAACATGGTTTTCGGAAAATACAGAACATTATGACAAAACGCGAAAATGAAAATATGCGTCAGTCAAATCACAAAGACCTCATCAAATTCGTTGTCCGATTCTATGACAAATCTTTGCATTTTTAATATGACTATCAAAACAATTGATTAACATGTCGGTAAAAAACGTGATTTTATAACAATGATTGACATAACCAACACCTTTGTTCTCTGTAAAAGTTCGAAAGGCGGAGCTATGCACGTGCTCTTTCATAATAGGACGATTGCCACTGAGTAACAAACACGCGATTGGTTAAGCATGTCGCTTCTCTAAACAAAAGAAGCCAATTTTATCGCCGAGAAAGGTGTTATTTTATGGTTTCTTGTCGGCTGTACTTTGAAGACATCAAACTGTCAATTCACGCAGATTGCGAATTTTCGCGAGACTTGTATTAATGCCCTTGACTCTTTGTTTACGATTTCACAACACAACTGCGAACATGGAAAAAAGATTAAAGTTGCAAACTGTGATTATATTAATTGGTAAGTATAGGTTAATAGAAGACGATTTGTACTTTGCGAATAGTATACGGTCTGAAATATCGAACTGTACTTGTTCATTCACATGTACCTGTATTTCACCGCGACCCACCGCGACCGCAGTGGTCCACCGTGAGATTGATTTCCCGATAATGCCCGCGGTGCTCACCCACTATCACCGCGATTCTATCGCGATGGAACCACCTTTTAATCGCGGTGATTTTCCACGCTGACGAAAAATTGTCCACGGTGGGTCTGTTTTAGGCAGAAATCACGCTAGACGTAGTGTAGTGTTAGGTTATGACACACAATATCACATAATGCATATTTAATTAATCAACAACATTACATTTAATTTTTGAAGCAGTACTGTCGTTGTTGATGCAGAACTTTTCGAAAAATAAGCCAAGTAACAAATGATGATATTTAGTATATACATGTAAACCAGTTCCATATACTGTACATATACATATGTCATGATTATCTAATGGAGAGAAAACCCAAATTCAACATTATAAGCGTAATAATTGTTTATATTTATGATGTTTTTCAACTCAATAGAAAAGCAAACTACCTACCAGCGTATGTAATTGTGTGGTAATCATCTTCGGTGAAGTGGTTTTCACACACGTACGAGTATTCGGATGGAGTCCAGATTTCGAACTTTGTTTTCACCCGTCGAATAGCTTGTACCCGTGCTGCTCGACGTTGTTTGTCTTTCGGGAAGTTGTGTCGTCCTTTTCGTGAACACAATGGAACGCAGCACGTGGTTTCAGGCATTATTTTATCTTTCTTTTGTCAAGCTGTCAAACGCTTCGCTTATTAACAATGGCGATAATCTAATGATAAAATCCGAACATATCCGCATAGAGGGACCTACTCGACCAGAGCGCCACCTATATTGGGAAACAGGGGAGATAAATCGCTAAAGTCGCTCATTGAACAGCTAAATAAAAATATGCAGATTTTAATATGAAAATGTTTTTAGAATTAGAGAAAATTAGTTTCTCTATGATTATTACATTATTATATATGTTTCAATAAAATATGAAGAAAATATTATATGTAATATGTCTTAATTTATAGATTTCTTTGCAGTTTAATGCTTTGATAGAAAGGAAGAGAGAGTTCATAGCCCATCTCAATAAGATTTAATGATGGAGCACATAATTTTACATGTATCATCATTTTTACTAAATCAATTAATCAGCATATGCTGTAATGGGATTGTTAAAGCCTTTTTAACTTAAGAGATCTGGAAGAAATATATGATTTAATCCGGGGTGTGGAAATCCTATCTCTGACTTGTCTGACGCAGGTAGTTTTACTGTCAGACAATTGTTCCTGTCTACTTGTCCACGGATAAGTGCAAGTTCAGGGTGCAAAAATGATGTACGAGTTGGAAGTTAATTATCATATTATTATATTCTTGTGCATTTGAAAACAAAATAGTGTTTTATTTATCATTTACTGAAAACATATGTCAGGAAGGCCTGCGATGAAAACAATATTTTATTTGGGCAAGTGACTGTTGCGTGCGGACAAGTTGATTATTGCAATGAACTTGTGCTTGACCAAGTAAACAATTTTGGTATTTCCGCACCCCTGATTTAATGATCATATACTGTTCAATATGTTTGGAAACAAGTGTACATTAGTACCGGTTCATTATTAAATTAAATTATGAACAGTTTAATATTTTACTATATCTAAAAGTGGTTCAATATAGTTTTACATAATAAGTTTAATAATTGCATGTCTTTGCAACTAATTTGTACAGCCGGTAAATGAAAAGTGAGATTTAGCTCTAGATTGCTTAAATATGAAGTTCAAATAATTAATACTCTGAATATTATAAGTACATGGAAGTTCTGCAACAAATAATTGTTGCCAGTTACTATTGATAGAGGATCTATATAGCCTATGCATCTTTGATTTTCAGAAAAAGAAACACTGAACAAAATTGAACAGATCGGAAACTTTTACTGTACCTCAATTTCAATCCATTGCTTCCAACAATAAAACTCCAACAATAATGTAAGCACTTCAATTCGGTTTTCTGGTATCCATAAGCCTTTATTTTTAACAATCATGATATTAATTGTATGTGAACCATTCTGACCAGAAACACGATTTACGAAATCACAATGACTGGTCAGAACGTTTGATTTTATTCCGATTCAAAGTCTCAAAATATATTATTTATCCAACTGACACATTCATCATTCAGAATTCGTCCATGCACGATTTATTACACTAATTGTAATGTATTTTTCTAAAAATAAAAGCAAATACGACATAATCGTTGTCACACAAAAAAACTGAGAGTCCAGCTAAAACTGGTTTGTTTTGTCACTGTTTTTCTGTTTATAAATTACGTCATTCGTTAGATGTTAAATAAAAGTATGGAGTTTGTTTGGTGCTTTTGTTAACATTTTGTTAATAAAGAAAGTAACATGATTATTTTCTTGTGACAGGATAATATGTATTATAAACGATAACAGGGCAGCGGGCCGATTATAGATGCCCGGCCCAGCTCTGCCGTATATTATTGTCTAATTATAGTACCGGTAATATACCATTCATGTTAGTTATCTAATATAAGCATGTACCCTGTGTATCCCAATAAAAAGCAATAGTCAGGGAACATTCAGCGATTTTTAAAATGTGAAGACTTTATCTTTTGATAACGCAACCATAAAAATTCATTAGACTATGACGATTTTAAATTATATCAGTAGAATTATGATATATCAAGGGTTCCTGTGTATAATTAGTATTGCAAATTGTGTATTCATGCTAGGCGAATAACAATTCAACATATTCCGAATCTTCTTTCATAACATTTTATCTATAGAAAATGTAGCATCTTTTTAAAGATTAAATAACATCTACTGGAGAAGTTGATAGAAAGATGCAATTCTAAATAATCTTTAATAAATCGTAACCACAATTTTAAATCAAATTAACAGTAAGTTTATAATATACATTCCACATTTATTGAAATATTTAGATTTATGATTCTCTGAACGCTATTATTTATGCATGGACAAGTATATTATCACATATATACAGCCGTTGCTAGCTACACGCGCTATTTTTATAATGCCACTACTTTTTGTGGAACGCGATGAACTCGCTAGAATCAATGGGCTATTGGAATGGCAACTCTGTGAGTGAGATTTATGCATGGGAACATTGCACAATTGCTATTTATAGAGCATAACGCTTATATATGTAGGCTAAACAAAATAGTTATTCCGTTACGTGAATGAATATAATATTCTGTTTATGGCATACAATGAGAAAATACGTTCATAATTAGCCTCAGTTTTAGAGTATACGCGAGGATATGTTTATAAATTCATTTTAACCGCTTATGTAAACAATTATTTAAATTTTTATTCCCCAAAAGTATGCAACAGTTATTGGTATACGTTAAACCATTGTTTGAAGTTTGCATTCCCTAGAATTAGAAAATTTGCCCAATGCTATTGGCATTCAATTTTCCCGCTGCATAATTATCGCAGAAAATATGGGTCAAAAGTGATCTTAGACAGCTATGCTGAAAAAAAAATTCATCCCATTCATGAAGGAATGCACAGCAGTAAGCCAACACAGGCCCCATCCATTTTCCAAGGCTCAGATGACATGAGGGTCGATCTCAGTCAGAAGCTGCAGTTCCACGACATTGTTCAGAAACAGCTGAGACCTGAAATAGTTATTAGCTCCAAAAAGGCTAAGAAGCAAACGGACCCGTGGAATTATACTAGAATCATTACAGTCAAGCTGAAAGTGTGTCGCTTGATTATGGAAACGTCAATAATGTTCAAAGTAAAGCGGCACTGAGAATGATGGTGCATGTAATAATCAATGGCAATTTATTAGACCGTGATGTTCACCAAGAGGTAGGGGTGATACACTACACATTGGCAAATATAATGCCTGGAGGGAAAGTGCAGCACTAAGCAAATCGAATAATTGTTTTTACTAATTAAAAACTGAAGATCTTTACGGAGGCAGTAGAAAGTGTTTTACTATTTGTTACTTAGTGGGACTCAAGGGTCTATGGAAAGAAAGTTTTCTCAAGCAAATGAAATGAAGAGTGTAAGTATGAACTATGAAGACATACGGCATCATTACCAACAGAGAGGGTGGCAGCCCTGAAACTTTCCAGTCGAGGTTGGCTGCAGGGGCTGCATTACACGTGCTGTTCAGAGAATGCTCATTGCTTGGGAATTGTCAAACAGGAGTAAAAGACAACTGTGTTAGTATTAGTGTTGAACAGCAAACACTGCTTGAAAGAGATCCAGCCGGCTGTGGTACAAGAGGAATGTCAGTAGCTGGAAGCCGACCACATTACAACATTACTGCCCTACCATCCTGTGCATGTCCTGTGATTAAAAGGGTGAAACAGACTTGACCGCATGTGGGTTCCTAGCTGGGTAGAACATTCGAATGCTATGGAAGTTAATGAAATCTGTAATTGATCCAAAGAAATTATCATTTGTAAGAAATGCTCAGCACAGAAATTTGGTTCCACAATGGACAGAGCTGAAGGATGAACTGATGATGCAATATATTAATGCAACAGGAATACTTGAAGGATAACTGTGAACTAAACCTGAATTGCTGTCTTTAATCTATTAATGGACATACAGAACCCAACATTTATTGGTCACTGCATGGCCACTGCAGCACAGCATAGACATTGTAAAATATCAGTCTGTGTAAATATTGCCTCCTTAGAATTTCAGCTTGAGAATGGATGTACTAGTTTCACTGTAAATACAAGAGAGTCATGAGGGCTGTATATTGTTCACCTGGTTCAGCAGCATGATGTGATAAACCCTAATTTGAAACTGACCTAGATTTCAACAAGACAATAACTCTGACAATGTTTAAATATGACCTGATAAAAAATGAAGCTTTTAAATTGTAAACAAGCTTTGTATGGTATTAAACCTAGTTAACATAGTTTTTTATTCCACATTTGATAATATTCTATTCAAACTTGACCGAGATGGTGTTGAGGTCATGAAGCTAACCAAACTTTAATCTGCTGTGACCAACCAATCAGATGAAAAATGAATCACTTTTATGGTATCTGTTTCTCAATCTGCATGATCCATATGTAAACCACCAAGCTTTTATCAAGGATGTCAATCTCCTAAAGTTTTAACATAAAATTATGTAGGTGAAATATGAAGCTCCTAATCAGTAAACATTCTGTTCGCATTATTTACCCTAGTTGTTCACTCCACATAATCCTTTCTGAACTTGACCTGTCACCTAGATTTTGATACCTGATACCACAATAAATCTTTCAACCTATCATGTTACAAAAGAAGATGCTAAGGTATATTTTTTCATATTATTTGACCTAGTAACCTAGTTTTTCGTTCCAGACGATTGATTCATGCTGTAATTTGACCCACATTTCATTGAGCCAAATATTTTAACACAATGAAAACTGTGACTTGTATGGTATAAAGTGTAGACGACAAATGTGAAGAGTCCAGTGATCCTGATAGTTAATCTGGCATTATCTGCCTAGTGAACAAGTCAGTATTTTGAAGAAATTCTCCGCTTAATACACAGGCGCACAACAAACAGACTGATATGATTACAATAAACAAGTAGGCCAAAATGGCCCTGGGTCGCTCACCGGAGTTGAATTAATCATTTTGGCTTGTAAAAATGTTATCGCTTGTTATAAGATGTTAAAGGGGATAAAAAAGATTTAAATAGCAACATTTCATTTTTAAATATTATGAACAACACAAATAAGAAGACGAATATAATCAAGGAAAGTTAAAATAAAATAAAAATACACAATTATATGTACCATATTCCATATATTTTCTTTTTAATGAACTTCTTCATAATGACAAATTTATTCCAAGCATAATGCAGATTCCGATACGTTTAATAATATTTTTGGCAGAAACATGTGCCATATAAACACATCTGCACAGAACTTACGTAAACACGCATCAAATATCGGGGATTTCCCAATATTGTACATGTCTAATGTACATGAATGAGTTATCGACTGGAAGATGAAAAGTAATTTAACAGTGTAAAGCTCTAATTTCAAAGATTTTCAAATATCAGTTTTTCTGAGCTTTCATTTCATCAACATCTTATCGGTTAAATGTTATTTTCTTATGTTTCTATAAAAATTGGATGAGATAGTACATACCCTCTTTAACGTTTAAATAAAGTTGACAACAGTTGTAAACAATGGACCACTGACACCCATTTTTTTAGCAAATCAATATACTTTGAAGGAATTTGGAAGATAGTCACCCAAAGAACATTTCTGTGAACTTATTTCAACATGAAGAAAGTGGTTTCAGACAAGAAGCCATATTAGGAAAACTGTCATGTTCCATGGTGGCCATGTTTTTAACGAATCAAGATAATTTGAATAAATCTGGTAGATGGTCAGCCAAGGAACATTTCTGCGAAATTATCAGAAAATCTGTAGTGAGCCTGTTGTTTCAGACAGAAAGATTGTCAAAAGTTACTATATAGTCATATTTGGAAAACTGGCAGTGACATTTTTTAACGATTCAAAATGATTTGAAAGAATTTGGTAGAGCTTCTGTGAATTTATTATGAAATTCAGCAAAAGGTTTCAGACAAAAAGATGTTTAAAGTTTTCAATATAGCCATTCAAAGAACAATGACATGGCCCATGACAGCCATGTTTTTCAATGAATCAAACAGTTTGAAGAATTTAGTAGAGGAACATTTCTGTCAAAACTCAGCCAATGGTTCCAGAAAAGATTTGTTAAATTTACCATTTTTTTTTAGCTTTTGGTTGCCATGCCAACCAGAGTTCTCCAGATATTCAAATGAATTGAAGGAATTTATTGATGGAACATTCCTGCCAAGTTTGGTTAAAATCAGCCAAGTGGTTTCAGGTAAGTTGTGTAAGTAAATTGTTGACGAAAACGATGGATGAAGAAAATGGATGCCAGACGGTGACTGACCAGAATAGCTCATCTTTGAGCACTTCGTGCTCAGGTAAGCTAAAATGTGGCGTAACTGAGACAGAGCAGGGGTGGTGGGGAAACAATTCATGGACATACAGAACCCAACATTTATTGGTCCCTGTATGGCCACTATACAAAATAGGAATTGTAACCAACATTTCAGTGTCAATACTATGTTAATATTCAGTTTCACATAAGATTTTCATAATGGCCATAAGTGCTCACCTGAGTACTGGCAATGATGGATACATTTTCATTAATTCAGTTACACAAACTAGCCGATTTCCAAACTTTTATATTTTGGTCATATATAACTGTTCAAGTTTGTTAAGTCTGGCTAAAAAGTTGTAAACCTATTGCCACTGCAAGGCATTTGTTGCCAAAAAAATACAATGCAGGTCAAGTCCCTGTAACAACTGGTGCTCAGGTGAGCTAATAAGCACATGAAGAATGCTCAAGGAACTATCAGTTTTAACCATTATGTATAAATACATATCATATTATAAACAGGAGGTCCATGCTGGATCAATATTGTTCACCTGCTTTAGTAACATGATGTGCTGAACCACGATTCAATATTGACATTGATTTAGAACTGATCTGGGCCCAGTTGCTCAAAACTTTAACTGCCAGTTAAGCTAATGGCCTGTTAACTTTAGATGTAAATAAAACTAATATTACAAGCAACTCGCTTATGAAGCATTTGACAATTATTTTAGTATATACATTTATTTAGAATAAATGCAGATTTTAAAATTTTAACATTGATTTACATAAAAAACTTCATCCAAAAGTTAACGGCTGTCAGCTTAATAGTCCGTTAAAAGTTTTGAGCAACTGGGCCCAGATCAACAAACCTATGAAGATGTAACGTGTAAAAAAAGCTGTTTTATTTATTTTAACCAAGTGACAAAGTTTTTCATCCACATTTACCGTACTAATCCCTATAAATCAACGAGGCCATCAATTTGACCAAGTTTAAATCTGATAAGATGAAAAATGAAGCTCCTAAACATGTTAAAACTGTCTTTTATCACAAATAGTAACCATATTTTCCACTGGTGATATTGGAGTCTATTGTGGACAATGGATGCCAGAAGGTCCAGTGAACCTAATAGTTCATCTGGCACTCACTTTGTGCCAGGTGAACTCACAACTTGTTTGGTTACAATTCCTTTCATCTTTTACTTGGAATAATGGCAGTCTGGAACAAAATAATCCAGATGTTTTTCTATCAATTTTGTGGCAAGAGATAGTCTGGTATCCATATAAATGTAAGACCATGGTACTGTGTTGTGCATAAAGATAATAAGTTTGTGTTCAGTGTTCACAAGTCTCTCAGACCATGTACAGATCCATTGAATACAAAAGAAAAAGACAGTATTCTGTGAATAACAAGAAATAAGACCACTTTATCATTCTTGCAGTGTTCATAAGTCTGTCAGACTATGCACAGAACCATTTAATATAAAGGAAAAAGACCAGATTCTGTGAATAACAAAGAAATCAGAATAGACCACTTTATCACAAGCAAATTGAAGTGGCTTAAGGTGCCCTGAGATGAATGAAAAGACTGGAATTTGTGCTGTATCTGAAATTATCTGCTAGACCTTTGAGAAAACCAGTATCATTCTTTAAGGTGGAGGAACATTTACCATAATACCAGTACTGGCCTTCTTCAATTAGAGTTAGTTTGTATATTATGCATGCATATTTATGTGTATATTATGCATGTATATTTATGTGTATTTCCCTTTCATTTATTTAAATGTTCCAAATTAGTATGATTCCAAACCCAGTATAGTCTAGTCGGCCGTCATAGAATTTGGCCGAAATGGCCGATATTACGAAATCTGCGTCACATCCTGTCTAAATTTCATCGAATTGTAAATATAATCATCATATTTTTTTGTCGGTCAGTCTTTCAATTTTTGTCGGTCCTGAACTAAATTTATCAGTCAGGACTGGCGGACCGACGGTTTTCGCGGACACTAGTCCTGATTGCTGGTAGAACATTCTGGTCAGGTAAAGGAGATGTCAAGAAACCACAATGTTTGTTTAATTGTTGGTGTTATATTAACAAAGCATGAATAATATAAATGTCTATTAATTAGGGATGGCATTGAATACCAAAATCTGTATTCAAATATTCGCTTTTTCATTCAATCGAATAGCCTAGGAGCCATAATAATTATTTTTAATATGACATTTTAGTTCCGATTAGCCAGTACCGTCATTTTTTCATTAACAATTTGCGCTTTCTAATTAATGTATAAATTGCACAGTATAAAAACAGTACTGCAGTACCCATTTAAATTGTTCTTGTAATCAAATAGTTTTTATAAAACCACACATTTTTATCAAGTTACAAACGCTCCATGAATCATTCGTTTATCAGCAAATTTGAGCGAAGTTTCTCAGCTATAATGACTGCTAAAATATGTGAACGCACTTCTGTAATTTGTTGTTACTTCTTTCACAAGTCTAAACGTGAGTTGTAATTACAATTAACAGTTATGTTTTCCTACTGTCTGGTTCAATTGCGTATTACTGGTGACTAGACGATAGGCGACTGACACCGACCCGTATATTCAATATCTTTAAGTCTGACAAGTGACACGGGCACATACTATTGAAAACACGGTATTAGGTATCTATTGGTGAAATACCGCCTTTATGTTGACAGAAAAATACTTTCTACAATCAGGAAAGTATTGGTTTTTAAAAAGCAATACAAATTTGTGAATATTCGAATAGTGTTTTAACTATTTGAATGGGAATCATTCAATCGAATAGTTTTGCCATCCCTACTATAAATACATGTGTATAAATGTAAATGTTATGTTCTTAAATGCTTTTCATTGGACAGTAATTGTGTGTGTTTAGGTAAAATTGGCACATTACGACATGCACACTGACTTGGTGTGTGTGTGTGTGCACCACAATCTTGTTTATGACTGCAGAATAGATACGCGGATCTGAAATAGAACTGACAGACATAACAGCAAGAAATAAGATGGGACATTTGTTCAGACTGCTGTGTGCGGCAAAAGCTCCCAAGAATTTTAAGCTGGATTGCCAACTGCAGAGTGGTATTTTACAACTGTATCCAACTGAAAATGCAAACAACCAACACGAATGAACAAGAGCTGTCTCAGGACAGAGTTATGGGCTTTTATCACTACACAAAAGAAGCATAATTGTACTGAAATGCTGGTCACAGTTATGTGCCTAGGCCAGTGATCTTACATAATGACCCTGATGACATGTGTGAAGTTTCAATTGAATATCTGTAGTAATTATAGAGATATAGAGTTGTTGCACGCAAACTTCAAGTACTTCAAGTACAAAATGGGGCATAATTCTGCTAAATTGCAGACGAGAGCTATGGGCATTGGTAAGTGACCTTATATAATGACTCTAAAGACATGTGTGAAGTTTCAATTAAATATCTGTAGTAGTTACAGAGATATGTACTTGTTGCACGCAAACCTTAACCCGATTTTTCTAAGTACATTAGGCACGTAATTCTGCTCAAATGCTGGTCACAGTTATGGGTCTTGGCCAGTGACCTTATATAATGACCCCGAAGGCATTTGTGAAGTTTCAATTGAATATCTGTAGTATATATAGAGATATGGAGTTGTTGCACGCAGACTTTAACCTGATTTTCTAAGTACAAAAAGGGGGATATTTCTGCCAAATTGCAGTTCTGAGTTATGGGTCTCAGTCAGTGACCTCACATTATTACCCAGAAGACAGTACATTTAAATGGACCCCTTGTGGTATTACTGATCACAATTGTAAAATTCCTGAAAAAACAACAACCGATTTTCTCACGATTTTGAACGATGAATTTGATCAGCAATCGATTAATAATGACAACCCGGGGTGAGTAGTATTAAGTCAAACCAGGGCTTTCATTTAATTTTGAAAGTTTTTGGAAGTTTTGATTTTGGAAGTTTTGCTAATAATATTTAGAAGTTTTGGCAGTATTGCGCAACATAAGACCTGAGCATTTCAGAAATGTAATTAGGTGTAAAATTCAAGGTTTGTTTAATGTCATTTTCTTTCATAAGGTGTTTATAATATGCCAATGTATTCAGTTAAAGAGGTATACATTGAGATGAATACTTCTTTTTTTCTTCTAACTTGTTCATATTTACATGATATATGCATACATGCCATAATTTTTTCAGGCCAGAACGGGACATTGCCAAAAAATCGCCGGGACATTTGACATGGAAACATTAATATTGTCAGTTTGTCCGTGAAAAAAAAAAGAGTAATAATTATACTTTCTCGTAACTGACCTAGGTCCTATTCTGTTTCGTGGTCTATATAGTTATAGTTCAAACAATAAACACCCAAAATGTATAACACAAACATACACAGGCATATATTTTAATCATATTTATTCAATAATATAGATGATAACATGTATATTTAATTATGACATCAAGAAATTATACGAAACATGCCAATATAAACACTGCTTGGCAAATAAACAAATGCGTTAAAAAGGGAGACTACTCCACCAGACTTATACCTGGGCTACGTTCCACTAAACACTGCGTCATTAACTGCATCAAATTTTGCAATGTGAACCATACGAATTTAAAGAAAGTAATGATGTTTTTGTATCTTTAATTCTCGAAAAGTTCTGAATTTATTTTCATACCTACCTTCAAACATTACCAAACTAATTATGTGATAACACTTATTCCATTTAAAATCAAAATAACAACCAACACAGTTCCTTTTTCATTCCGAAACAATGCAACAATCAGCAGCAATAAGCGACCGCGGATAAATGACCCCCATCCCGCTCAAGTGTGACAAACAATCAATAAATCGCTAATGGAATATCATTACTGCTACTCTTTGACACGCGGCTAGCGGGTATTGTTGTCATAGGGACCGATAAAGACAAGACAAGAGTTTTATTTGAGATTAGTACAAAGTACAGTAACATGATCTAGAAAAAACGAACATATATACATTCTATACCGGTCAATGCATTCGGAACTTGTTATAAAAAATGTTTAATATATGCAAATTCAAAATGAATCAAATTAATTGCAGTACATCATAAACATAAGTTGCAAAGAGAGTGATGTACATGTATATTATACATTAATATATTGTCTAATTTCTAAGGCATATTTAATATATTTGGCAACACTTTTGACAACATCAGAGTTAAAATATCCCATTAATAAATTGAACTTATACACTAATGGTCTGTCGTAAAATCGTTTATCAAGAAATCCTCGCCTTACTGTTGAGTAAGATGGACCAATGCATATAAAATGGTACACATCTTCTAAATAACGCCTTCCACAGTACAGACAGTGCCTTTCATTTCTTGGTATATTTTTTAGCCATAGCGGCCTGTATGAATTCTTAAAACGTGTAAAAAAAAATCCTTTTTGAAGTTAATTGTTGGCCCAATGTAAGTTTTATGGTACACTAACATCGATTTTTGTGATTGACTGGCACAAAATGCATCTCACCGAGACAGACCTCGCAAAACCGGGAAGTCCTGTGACAAAAACTGGGAGTATAGTACTCCTAAACTTCCCTTAATGCAAGCCTTATCGAACTATTCAGTGAATAGTTGAGCTAAAAAGTTAAAAGAAGACTCATTGTCCTTGCGACTTGAATAACTGAAAAATAAACTCCAGTTCTGTATGTTTTTAGCTAGAAACAAACTATAATGGACACTCTTAGAATCTAATATAAAAACAATCATATGAAGACAAATGCCTAATTTAGGACACTGGTATTCATCACATTGAAACAGAATACAGCTGATTCAGGAATATGATGACTGGATCATATACAGAAGGCAGGACTTTAAGGTCTGCAGAGGTGTTTCTATGGTGACACACGGATGAGTATCCCCTCAGAGCCAAAATAGTATCCACTCAGAGCTCAGATTCTCAATTTTATATAGGCAGTCTTGTAAAGTTTTCTGGCTGTCAGGTAATATACAAGAAATGACCTTGACCCCACCCATTCCATGTGTAATCCCAAGTGGGGTCTCGCTATAAGGCATATATGTTTGAAGTTTTATTACAATAATCTGTTCCAGAGCTAGAGAGCAGAAACGAAAAGTTGAGCCACTAGCGAAAAACTTTAACCTATCTAAATAGCTTATAGGAACGTTGATTGTTATTGTTTACAATCGGGATTTTTCGCGCATGCGCACTGACTGGTTGGCAAAAGCGCTGGTTACAGATACAGAAAACATGCATATATACATGTGTTTACGCGATAAATCGATCAGATTTTCTGAAATACATAATAAAACACTACAAATTTAAAAAAAAAAAAAAATCACATACCGACTTAAGTATATAATAAACTAAACTAATATACCAAATGGGCAGGTCATTTAGCTTAAACAAAAAGTTTTGAACAAGGCTATAACTCAATCCGTTAAATTTACTTTAGACACGCATAAAAGAACTTCTTTTTTTAAAAATGATAATGTTTTTTTACAAATCCTGATAATTTGTACCAACACAGAAATGATATGAATGCACTGTGTATGCTAATGTGTGTTATTTTTTATGAAATAACGTTGCAGGAGGTGCATTGTAACGAACAACGAATGTATTGATCAGCCATGTAATATCAACCTTAAAAAAACCTGTAGCGTAACACTTGTTAAAAGACAATATTTAAATATGATTTATAATTTTCGTTGCACATTGGAATACACAATTTGAAAAAGAACAAACACACACACACACACACACACAATATCTTTATTAAAGGCGTCTGTAGTTTATTTGCAAATATCTGGAATGTACATTTAACTTCCTAAATATCTTACATTTTAAATCATAGTCTTTATTTAGCGCAACAAGGTTGTATTATTTTAAAACATCCCTATGGTTATATAGTATAATTATTTACGTTTAATGCAATCAGTTTGTCGAGTTAAATGACATCATATTTCATATTCTTAGTAAACGGTTCCTTTTACCAAAATTCATAAAAATTATTATATTTATTTAAAATAATTTATTTACAATTTTCATTTGTAGTTATTTATTACAAACGCGGCTGTTAAAAACACGCTTATCTATAACAAAACACAGATCCAACGCAAATGTGTAACTAATGACTTGCATCTTTACTAATTAAAATTAGAATCAGGGGCCGATAAACTTTCTAACGACAACGCTCATTTGCATATTGGAAATTGTATGCGTTCTCATTGGCAGACTGTTTGGTTCTTGTTAAGCTGACTCAAGATTTTATCGATAATGGACACGTGGTGCATCAAGGCGCGGTTGTTCATTGCCGGTGGGTGTTCTTTGTCTTAATAAAAACATGCACATGAGAGCGGAAATGGTTTCACTCTAGAATCTGACACTGAATGTTATGGCCTCCTTTTAGTAAAAATTACGTCGAATTACGCGTTACCAATAACTATCCGTTTAAAGTCATTTTATGACCGTTTTTTGAAATTAAGATTTGTACACGCTATTGGATTCTTGATAAGGATTCACATCCCGCATTTTCACACACACATAAAATAAAATATTGTTTTCTTTGGTCTTTAAATTTTTTGGGTCGCGGCGATTTTGCTGGGTTGGTTGCGGGAGGGGAAACAAACAATATTTTATTTAAGGCCTCATAATGAAATATATCTTATTATAACATTATTATGTGCCAACATGTTTTAAAACATTGAATTATTGTGAAAATTAAAAATGTTCTTTCAACAGTATCTAAAACATAGTAGGTGCGCGTGACGTCACTCGTCAACTTTCCTATATGCAAAATTTCAAAGTGTAAAATGGCCCATAATTTTGACAAATATCAAATCTGAGTTACCAAACCTGGCCTACAGGCTCATTTTAATATGAGGAACAAATGATTAAAGTTTGAATGAAATCCCTCAAGCCATTCCTGAGAAACTAGCTAACTGTAAAACTTTAACCTAGAGCGAATGCCAACGCTGATGCCAAAGCCAGGGCGAGTAATATAGCTTGCCTTTTTGTCAAAAAGTCGAGCTAAAAAGGCTGTGGGGCAAGCTCTTTAACTACGCGGTTAGTGTCCGCCTCTCTCCCAGAGGACCCTGGAACAATCTTCCACAGCCGCTCAAGACTTTCACTTATATGACTTTGTGAAGTTTGGGTATCACCAGGATAGTCATGCTTATTCATATGTTTAATATTCATGTACAATTGTAGTCGTGAATTGAGAAGACTTTATGTCAAATACTACAACTGGAAACAATTTAGAAAACTTACTATTCTGGCAAGTTCGGGGGTTGTGTGCTGCAACAAAGTATGATGTAATCATAATCAACCTTATCGAGATAAATTACTCTTTGTAAAATGTACGATGTGGACAAAGCATGCATTTCACTACACAGAGGGAGACAATCCAGTCAGTTGTTGTTAAACATAATGTTACAGATGAGTTACTTCCCTTGTGTTGATTCTTGCGTTGCTGAACGTGTTCTTTCCTATAGAGTTATCACAGCGCGTACTTTGAAGAATGTGCACCACGTCTGACGTTGCAGAAGTATAATGCTTACGTGAATCAGACACATTCTAGTTATTAGACGACTTTGAATGCAAATTACTGGGTCCATGTGTTCGTACCACCTTCCTGGAACCGTTAATGTAAACCCCATCAGATCATCCGTATGCGCGCGCAACTAGTCTGGCAATCTGGAAGTTATACAAAATCTGAGTGCTTATTGCTGAATGTCAAACATAGTACAGAAACATTAAAAATTAGAACTTTTTAAATAGCATATATTTATCATTACGATTACAAACCATATATGCAAGGAACAACAAATATATATATTTATCTTCCTTTCTATGATTGATATCCCCTGTGATTATTTATCTCCCCTGTTATGATTGATATCCCCTGTTACGGTTGATCTCCCCTGCTGTGATTCATCTAATCTGCTATGATTCATTTTCCTTGTAATGATATAATTTCTCAGGTCACTTTTTTTTATACCCCTCCCCTCTGTTACTATATATATATACATATGTTTCGTCCCGGTTATTATTTATCTCCCCTCTTATGATTAATCTGTCAGTACTGATCTTCAATTATATGAGTTATCCCCGTTTCTACTTATCTCCATCTACTATCTATCATGCTATCATTACTATGAGTTATCTCATCCCTGATTTGATTCATCTCTTTGGCATTATTTTCCTCCCCTGGTACAATTTATCTCCCTTGTTTTAATGTATCTCACATGTTATGATACATCTTCTCTGTCACTATTCAGCCCCCCCCCCCCTCTGTTATTTATTTATCTTTTCTGCTACGAGTTTCTCCCCTGTTCTGAAGATATCCCCAGGTCCCGAACGTATAGACGGCCTTTCGACTTATAAATGCCCTGATATTCACCATTCTCGTACTTCACGCTGTAACGATTTATCTACACCTGTTATGTGTGATGTTCTGCGATTGATCTCACCTGTTATGATTGATCTGCATGTATCATTGACCTCCACCTGTTTTGATCGATATCCCTTACAATGAATGATGACATGTTTGGTTGATATCCCATGTAATGACTGATTTCCTTTGTGGTACTTGATCTCACCTGTTTTATTTACATGTCCCCTTTTATGATTGATATACTGTTTGTGATTGGTCTCACTTAACATTATTGACCTCCTGTTTATGATTGAGCTCCCTTGTTATGATTTCTCTTCGGTGTTATTATTGATGTCATTCAGAAAAATGTAATACATTTTGCAGTGTTAAATATTCACACATGTAAACTATGTGGTTTTTTATTTTATTGATGGAATATATTTTATATAATGTCTTATATATTTGTTAAGCTCATTCAATTTCCTTTCTATGATCCAGCTTTAAAAATACAGCGCTTGTTTAAGAACATATAATAATGCACAGTGACCGTAATTAGATAAAGGATTATCCAATGTAGATAAAGTGTTATAAAATTATGTATAGGGCACAATTATAATGAATTAAAGACACACATGTTCTTTTAGACAATGGCCTTCCAATGCAGGGGTCGCACGTTTGAGCCCCCGCTACACCATAAACTACTAAATAATATTTGCATGAGTCGTTCTAAACCAATGTGCAGCTAACTAGATGCATTACACCGGGCATTAAAAATGAACCCAGGGTCGCCTCTGGAGCGGCGTTTCTTACACTTACCAAAAGAAAAGGTCTTCTGGGGCCGATGGCCATATGGGAATAAAACCCAGGGCACTCGATGAAAATGCTCAACACTCACATTATGTATAGCTACTAAAATATTATTTTGACTGGAATTTAGACTGACAACGTTTAACGGGAAAGGTGTGCGAGGCGAATAACTGGTTGCGGCTGCTGCTGCTACTGCTCCTGCTACTCTCACTGCTGGTGTTGCTGTACGTTGCATAAATTGCCGGACAGTCAAAGACAGGAATTATCATATTATTGTTTCAAAGATGCTACTTTAAAATAAATATGTTGATTTTCGATAAAAATTTGCTAGGCATACCCTAGTAATTTTTTATGCAAAAAGGCATAACAAATATAAAAACAATTATGTTTTGCGACCAAAACGTGTAATAAACAACACGTTTTGATATACTCTATATTTTTCTGTTTTGAAATCAATTTTTAGAGGAAAAAAATCCAACCCCAAACTGTGAAACTGTCCCTTTATGATTGAAATAAGTCTACGTTACAATTTGTGTTTGAAACACTATGCTTTGGATTATGGACCCATTCCGCTCCTCTCCATTCATCGAATGCTGGAGTGTAACGGACTGATTAGTCGTGGGTATCCGACGGTGGCTAATAACAAAACCACCACTAAAGTACTTCCACTACCACTGCCATCACCACCACAGAATGAACTAACGTAAAAGTCATTTGTTTACAGCCGCATTGTTCAACAAAGGGCAATATTATTAACCTTAATAATTTGTTAAAATACGATTATTGTTCGTTCATCTTTTTTATTTGTCGGGTCTGCATGCGTGTAGTTGCTAACAGTCAAGAAGATAGGGGTGTCACAATATAACGGTATATTGGTTTATTGCAATATTTGATTCTGCAATAAAATATTGCAATATAAATGTCCATACCGAATCATTGCGTTTTTTATTTGGTCTTTAAAAAAAATAAATTCTTGTTAGTATTACGTTGATTGAAAAACTTGACCGAATTAAAACATGCCAGTAATAAACAATCGAAAGCCAGTATCATTTTGTAAAGTTGATATTTGTGTAGGGGTGAAGGTTTAAAGCCAGACCATTATATATAGAGTGTACTCGCGACTAATAATATTCGGTTTATGTTTGGTATAAATGTTTTCTCATGATTTCTCTGTTTGCAGTTAAAATGAAGAGTGCAATACATAAATAGTGTATGCACAAAACAAATATACAGAATGAATAGATTACCTGTACATGTAAAAATCACTCTGAATGTAATATAATAAATGCAGAGAAAAGAAATGACAGACGGTTGGAGAGCGTTGCTAATAATCATTTTACTTGTCTAGATCTGCTGTTTATATGTTGCTATTGTTGCGCCTTTCATCACTATCGGTTGTAATAACAAGTAAAACAATATTGCGCTGTTCATAGCGATTTTATCAGCCTAAGATTAATTAATTACACAAATACAAAGGTCGTAATATATCGCAATAAATATCGTAATAAATTGAAAAATATCGCAATATATTACAATATGGATTTCTATCATCGTGACACCCCTACAAGCAGATAAATAAAAAAGAAAGCATTCGGAGAGCTCGAGCCCACAACACTGCCACGATAGCTAACTGTACTTAACAATCTTAAACTTTCCATAAAACTTGTATGCCAGTCCGTTCATAATTAGTTTTAGATAACTGCCAACAGACGGAAGAAAAACCTCCTCGGCGAAAGTGTCAAACAGCTTACAAGCAACGCTAACACAAAAATGTCTCCGGATATAACAAAACATGTGTAGCCGCATGTTAACTACATGTTTAATATACAGATGTACTTTATAAATATTATAATCAACACGTGCTTGCGATAGAAATAGTGATAACATACCGGTACCTATACTCGATTAAATTACAAGATTGCTGACAATTTCATCTTCATCCGTATGCAATCGTAAAAAAGAAAAATAGGAAAAAACAACAACAGCAAGCCGACTTCGGAAATGTCACTGTTTTTAGCACAAGTACTTACAAGGCGTTACTAAGAAGATTTATGAAAACGGGCTCATGACAACTTCGCGATCTACGTACGTTCTTTCTTAGAGTTTAATATGTTAATTCTCAAGTGCAATTAATGTTGTCTACCATATCGAAGGCTATGTCAGCAATCAATGTAGTGCAAATAATACTTTGCTGTAATTACTGTACGGACGAGTATCCGTGAGTTTTTTTTTCAGCACAATATTGTGTCAGCGAGCAATTATACTTTGAATATTTAAAAGACAATGTAATTGCATAATTTGTTAGAAAAAAAGGATCTGTCTGGCTACCCTTTTATTGTACAAAAATGAATTTAAATCAGTTTTTATTATGCACTATCTCACACCATTTCGACAATTTGTTGCGGGAGCTCCATCTGTTTACATTTATGGGTTTTGTTTCTTCAGTGGAAGCCAAAAACGCGTTGTCATGATATGATATTAAATATACATTAGCTGTTATATATCTATATAAAATAATTATAGCGTATCGATATTCAACATTCTGGTAAAGAGTAAAGATATAAGTGGATAAAGTGAAATTTTTGTATTTTAAATGTTCTTCACTAAGCTTTTATTTAACATATACAAATACTAATATATCAACATGTTTGGTGTTATGCTGTTTTTATGATCTTGTCAACAAACCAACATCATTCATTCACACTCTAGGACATAATAATTGTGTAATAAGGTAGTACATTTTAAAAAGGTGTAATATCAAAATACGATATAAAGCCGAATCATATTTTGCTTAATATTTTAAAATCATTTGTAGTAAGTTAAGAAAATTATTCAAATTAATTTATATTATTATTCCTTTTAATATACTAGCTCAATTCGAGTCAACACCGCAACTCTGTAATTGTAAAACAGCTGCGAACTGTTTTTGGTGGAAACGCGCAAGGGGGCGAAAAATCAAATGGAACGAAACGTCTTATGGGCGAAACGTCCATAAAAATAGTGTTGAATATCCTTACTTAATCGGTTACTTTTTTACTGAATAGCGAAAACAGATCCTTTGTACAAAAAGAGCTTCAAAATTACGTTTGGAGACACTGGTGCAAATAAATAAATAATAAGTTGATGACATTTATTAGAAAATACATATAAACGGATATTTAAATTAATTTTAACCAAGTATTTGTAATTTAAATAGATAATTATAATCTGTATCTCATCGCGAGTGCCTTTTTGTAGATATAATGCACTTTCTGCTCTTCAGTGGTGCAGGTGTTGTTGTTGTCCAAATCAAAAACACAACAATGGCGGATATTTTTATAGTAAAGGTTGAAGACATAAATAATTCGACGTAACAACTGACACACAGGTAATACGTGCCATTTATAACAGTTTCTTACTAATAAAACGTTGACAATGAACACAAACACATTCCGTTCCACCAATGTTAATTATGCGTCAATGCCGAAAACTTGAAATGACTGTGTGCCATTTTCTGTCACATGTTGATGTTCCCCTTGTGTGATTAATTTGTATCCCAATTGCTACAATTACGTTTTGCAGCTTTGTGAGGTGACAGTAGTTTCATGCAAAGCCTTACCATCGGAGGTCCATTTATTGTCTTGTTTATTTTTGCTCCAGTTTGGCATTTGTCATCGTGTACTGGATACAGAGAATTTGTCGGTCGAAAAAATATGCATTTATTTTAAATACAGTTTTAATTAATGAGCAAACTAAACGAAGAAAATTTGCATGTAACAGTCTGGGTTTATCACCTGTTTCTGTATGTAAACGAAACAAGTGTCATTTGTGCGCACGCACAACAATAATGGACCTGCCTGAATGGGGTACATAACCAACGTCTTTTCAACCTAGACAGTATCGTAAAGTGACCTCATTCGGTGAAAGACCTCATTCCGTGGAAGACTTCATTCAGTTGAAGACCTCATTCCGTGGAATACCTCATTCCGTGGAAGACCTCATGCTAGTAATTTGTAAA
Source organism: Congeria kusceri (assembly GCA_027627225.1). NCBI lineage: Eukaryota > Metazoa > Mollusca > Bivalvia > Myida > Dreissenidae > Congeria > Congeria kusceri. The sequence goes on along the minus strand of JAPFQT010000240.1, from coordinate 220,039 downwards.
TATTGATATTTACATAATGTCACACTCATGCGCTAATCCAATATTGTACACTAAAATGATTTCCAATTAAAATAATAATAAACATAACGAAAATTGGTAGAAAACATGTGTAAATCAATATAAATATCAAACCTGATGAAACTTACTCCATTTTACTAACATGTAATTCCATTGCCATTGCTTAACACCAGTAATCACTAAACACTGTTGTTTCCAAGCAGACGACTAAACTAGGATAAACACAAAACTTTGATTGACAGGCTTATTTCCGCCTATTTGCTGGTTTCAACAAAGTATAGTCCCTTTGTTGTGTGTAAAATTACGTCACCAGATTCAGGTCAGCATTGTTAATTTTGTTTATGCCAAACGATATTACACTGACTGTGAATTTTATTCTTAATGCATTGGATAACTTTGTGCAACTAAACTGGTTTTGGATGGAATATACTAGAATTAAATAATTCATTTGTTCATGCATTACCAACACTGCAAAAAAGATTTTGCTCATTATTTCCTTATGTCACCGGAATTAGGTCACTGGAGGATAGTATGTTCTAGGCATTTTATTATTGTTTATTATTTTTTTAAGTTGAGTGCTTCGTAATTTAACTTTTAATTTGGTCAGTTTTTGAGTATGAAACTAATGAATAAATATTGAAATCAGTGTTTTTGTAGGGCCAATTTGGGGTCGACATTCCCCTGAATAAAAAGTATCCCTTATTTTTCAGATACCGTTATATCTTAGATACCGTTTCTTTACAAGATACTATAGAATAACAGCGTGTTCGGTATTCTGACAATCAGGAAATATATGCTTTTATGCAGACATCGTCTTTCAGTAAACAAAAGCTACACAATCATGTTAAATCGGCAAAGTAATCACTCTTTTAAAGTGCTACTTTCATATTCTGGTCGTGTGCTTATCAGCAGTGCTAGTACCCTTTTCCATCGATATTCACTCGATTTTTCGAACTTAAACTGAAAAGTATTTCACTATAATTGAGATTAAAATTGATTGCTCTGTAAGTTTGTAAAGAACAATAGTGTGCAGACCAGCTTTATATGACGTCATAACCCAAACAAATACAATTAACGGTATCAAAAGATGCTTGTTTTTTTATATTTTTAAAATTCCCCTCAGAATGTAAGCTTTTTTTTAATACTTTTCCAAAATCAGACAAAAATTGACTTAGATAGAGGAATTTTCGTAAACAATCCTAGCAATTTTTTATCAAACCAAGTTTGTGCATAATCTAAGTTAGAATTTGTAGCAAAACAATTGATATCTGTTTTATAACAAAATAGAATATACAAATGTTTAAATGTTTTTCTGCAGAAAAATATCTCCTTTTGCTGTAAAATTCCCTGTCTGAAGGGCCCCGCCACATTTCCAGGTGACAAAGAACACTGGAAATAAAAGTAAGTGTTGTCAATTTTGTCTATGTTTTTCTATAATTATTTAAAACAAATGTCTATCTATCACAAAAATCTGACGGTCACAGATATAAAACCCAGAACATCTGTGGTGGATTGAACCTAGGTCTACAGCCTGAGAGGCAGAGACTTGAAAGAGCGAAAGAGCTAGCCCAACAGCAAGATCAGCGGAAGTGCCTTAAATCCATGCACTAAACATTTTTGATATACCATCTGGTTAATATGTACTCAGTTGCAATTACTAACATGGGTTATTCTTAATATCAAAACATCCAGGATTCCTGTATTTCACAAACTTTTCACCATGGTAGGTACAGGGTTCCATATTCACTATGCAAGGAGAGGCCCTGGCTGTGATGCTTGTCGCCATTACTGGACTGGAGAATGCAACTTGCACAAAGCCAAAGGTATGTATTGTTGACTGATACAATGCCTTCCCTGGGTTGGTAATTAATGTTCAATTGTTTTCATGTAGAAACTTACAGAGCTAGCAATAATATGTGAATTTATGATACACGCAAAATTGTGTGTGGCATTTTTATATGACCAATATTTAACTTTCTAGATACTATATGCCATTGTTCTATTCTTTTATCTAGGCTCTCATAAAATATGAATTATTTCATGGGCAGTTTCAGACAATACAAAACCTTAGGGAATTCCATTGAATTGTGCATATGTCATGTGTTTTGAGAAACTGTAAATGCGGAAGAAATTCAGGATGTACAATACAGCTCTAGCAAAAACAAATATTTAACTGGCCATCGCAGAGTCAGATTGTCAGGGAATCTAAGAGGAGTTACGCTGAGTGGTACATGTAACCGCCACAAAATCCACGAGTTACTCTGAGTACATGTACAACTGATAGCTGATGCCGAGTAATGCGGAGTAACTACTGCTATTTCACACCATACACTAGTCTATTCCACATCAACTTGCCTCTCACTTGATTGCCCAAACGCTGCCAATTGTGAAATATGTATGCATTGATTCCAGTGCACTCCGCAAGCTCAGAGACTTGTACATGTGTACAAGCACAGTATTGATCTTTTCTTATTTACAGGGCATCATAACAATCATAACAATTTAATGTTGAACGACGGTTACCTTATAAATTGAATGATTGAAAGAGATGCATGACATTAAAACGCTGATTAATTCATGTTTATTAACCATTACTGCTATATATGTATATGCTACCATCAAAGCATTGTGTTAAGTTTGTTCCAGAATTTGACCTTTGCTCAGAATTACAATTGATGTTCAGTTCTGACAATTTGTAAACTACAGGCTATACGTACCTTACTTTTACTGAATATTTATGTATTGTGTACATGTGTGAATATTTGTAAAACCTTAAAATAATCCTGTTGCCATTTGTTAACTGTCAATTACTGGTATATTATCCCTTAGAAAAAAAAATTTTTTTAATTGAAATACTTATAATTTTTATGCCACCAAAGTTCCCATATAGTTATCACATCATCCTGTCTGCCTGTCTGTCTGTCTCTCCGTCCGTCACGCTTCTTGTGCGGAGCATAAATCCATTAGTATTGAAGGGATTCAAATGCAACTTCATATAATGATAGAGGACTATGAGAAGAAGTGCAGAGCACAAGGACGATAGCTCTTTCTTCAATATTTACAGAGTTAATGCCCTTTGTTTAATTTTATGTGCAGAGCACAACTCTATTAGTATTGAAGGGATTCAAATGAAACTTCATATAGTGATAGAGGACAATAAGTGGATGTGCAGAGCACAAAGACCACAACTCTTTCTACAATATTTACGGATTTATTGACGTTTGTTTAATTTTCTTGTGCCGAGGATAACTCCATTAGTATTGAAGGGATTCAAATGAAACTTCATATAATGATAAAGGACAATGAGAGGAAGTGCAGAGCACAAGCACCATAACTCTTTCTTCAATATTTATGGAGTTCTTGCCCTTCAGTTATTTTTTTGTGTTCATTGCATAACAGCATTAGCATTGAAGTGATTTAAAATAAAACATATATTGATAGAGGATGTTGAGAAAAAATACAAAGTACAAGGACCATAACTCTTTTTGTAGGAAGCATAATTTACCTGACATTGTGTTGCCTTCCTCTGACAAGCATATGCTTGGGGGGAATACGTCACATCCTGTGACAAGCCTTGTTGTTGGAATTGATATATTTGTATTTGTATCTTACTTTTAAGTGTTGGTCCATGAGTCCTAGTAATATATGTTCTTTAAAACCGCTGCATTTCAGGTTCTGAATTACCCCAAAGAGTACCTGTCACTAGCCTTCACGACACTGTTCTACAAGTATGACATTGACTACTGCTGTGTTGATACTGATTGCAATATTTTAAGGTAATCAGAACATTTGTTTTATATGTGTGCTAAGTAATGTGCTTTTATGTGTTTTGTTAGCTCATCAGAGAACAAAGTGCTTTATAAGTTATAGATATAAGTTAATTTTTACGCCCTATTTATGGGGAAAAATCTATGCCTTTTATGATTGATCGAGACTTTTTCCTACTAATCATACTTAGGTATCAATCTTCAAAACAATCCACTAGCTCGAAGCTAGGTCGGAGAAAAAAAGTATATTTTGTGCATTAAGGAACTTTTGTTGTATTTGCTATTTAATATTAAGACAGCAGTCCAGACATATGATAGTAAAAATAAAACTTTGCATAAATAGTTTGTTATGGATATCTTTCTAATCAAAATATATAATCAAAAAACGTACTGAAATTGGTGCAATAATAACATTTTGGTAACGTTTTATTGTATATTTTCTGTATGCAATAACCGGTGATGCCTCTGGAGTAAATTAGCATGTACATTATTGTATATTTGTTTGTACAAAGCTTTTTTGAACTTGCGTAGTATAAAATAATGAACAGGTTTCAGTAAAATAAACACCATTAACATTCATAAGAATTATTGCCAAATTACGATGTATTAAATTAGATTCCATGGACACTTGCTTTAACTTCCAATGTTTGGTCGTGGCTGTGTTTTTGACACACATGTCTCTGTGCACTGTAAGACATTTTGCATAAGTCAAACATGACTTTATTTGCTATTATGTATTTTTAGCTCACTGTGATATTGATGTAGGGGACCTTTCCTGCGTCATCTGTTTGCTGGCAACAATTGGTTTGTGTCCGCCATAGAGACTTAATTTTTATTCAATTATCACCAAACTTGCACAGTTTGTGTATGACAAGGACCAGGACCATAAGAGAATTTGCCCTGTTTCATGCAAAAAAAACTTGAAAAGAAAATATGCCTTTTTCCGTGATATAGACTTATTAGTCCCCTACCGGTGTTTAACTATAGGTTTGCCCTCTGTCCGTCAGTCATTCTGTTCGTCCGAAAAATATTGTTGCGGCGATAACTCAAAAATAACTGAAGATACTTCGATGAAACTTGGTATCCATATAAATGAAAATGTAAGTATTATGCACAACCATTTATTTTTCACCAGAGGTCAAAGGTCACACGACTGTTACTAAAAAATAGAAATAAACTAAAACAAACTGGATCCTGCGATAACTCAAAAAGTACTGAAGATGAAACTCGGTATACATGGCAATGTGAGGATTATGCAGGACCTTTTATTTATGACTGACTGTTACTAAAAATAGAAATAAACTAAATACTGTTTAATTTGAAAAGTATATAAGATATGACCATGAAACTGGGTACAAAGATTGAACTATAGGTTTGCCATCCGTCTGTGTGTCTCTCTATCTGTTCGTCCGTATGTTTTTCCGTCCGTCTGTCTGTCCGTCTCCAAAACCTGGTTCCTTCAATGAATCAAAAAGTACTGAACTAATTTTGATGAAACTGGGTATACATATAAACGGCAATGTGGTAATTTTAGGATTATGCACTACCTTTTTTTTCACCAGAGGTCAAAGGTCATGTGAATGTAACTTAAAATAGAAGTAAACTAAATACTGTAATAATTTGAAATGGACATAAGATATGACCATGAAACTTGGTACAGACATTGAAATATAGGTTTGCCATCTGTCTGTGTGTCATTCTGTCTGTTGTCTGTATGTCTGTCTGTCTGTCCGTACCCAAAACCTGGATCCTGTGATAAATCGGAAGTACTGAAGACGCTTTTATGAAACTTTGTATACATAGCAACAACAATGTGAGAATTACGCATGACCTTTCATTTTTCACCAGAGGTCAAAGGTCACGTGATTGTTACTAAAAATAGAAATTAACTTAATTACTGTAATATTTTGAAAAGTGCATAAGATATGATCATGAAACTTCATGAAACTTGGTACTCAGATTGGACTATGGGTTTTCTCTCCGTCTGTCTGTCTGCCCTGTCCCCAAAACCTGGATCATACGATAACTCAAAAAGCGCTGAAGATACTTTGATGTAACTTTGTATACATAAAAAGAGCAAGGTGAGGATTGTAGACGACCCTTTATTTTTCACCAGAGGTCAAAGGTCATGTGACTGGTACTTAAAATAGAAATAAACTTAATACTGTAATAATTCAAAAAGAACATAACATATGATCATGAAACTGGGTACAAAGAATGGACTCTATGATTTCCCTTTGTCAGTTTAGAACTGCAATAACTCAAAAAGTAACTTGAATGTCTGGTCAATGTTATTAAAATAGAAAAATTCTACTTACAATTTAAACCTTGTCTTTAACAACAAAACAAAGTCAAACAGACAATTATTAGAATGTTGAGAAACAACAAAATGTCAACCTGAATTCAAATCAAAGTTAGACTGACATTCTTTATGATGAAATCTAGCACTTGAAAAGAAAATTTCACTGTCAAAAGTGTGGTGAGATGGTGGTCATCTCTGGTCAGAGCGAAATGAGAAAGCAAACATTTGTTTGTATGAAAAGATCTATATATTTGACATGAAATGTGTTTGTCTTAACATACCTTAACATTGAACTTTAAACATATAATACTTGGCAAGCAACAGAACTCCTTGCTAAAAATCTCTTGTGATATCATATTACTGTATCTCATCCGCTTATTCCTTCTTAATCTTTGACGTATTAATTGACCCGTAATCTGAGTTTAAGTTAGTGCCTTGTTACATACAGCGTATTGTATTTGCACGCGCTGGTAAGTAATTTATTTGTTTGTAAACAAGGTTTAACATATGGCGGCTTAAGAATGTTCAGTATTGTGCAACGGTTTACACTTTGTTGGAATAAATGTTTATTGTGTACGATATACAGCTTGTTTATTACCTTTGTATTCAGTTATATATACTTAACACTTATTGATGACAATAACAAAATACTTAACACTTATTAATGACAATAACAAGCAACTGACAAATCATCTGTTGAAAATTATATGTACCTTTTTTTTCTGGGTGGTCTGGGGGTAGGGCGGTGGTTAGTTGTGCTTCAACATTTCTTGATTAGTTGTCATAAGAAATTGTGTTATTATCATATAAGAAATTATCGCCAAATGTCTGAGGTTAATGAGGGTCATGGTGATTTGCCCGAACTATAAGTATCTCAACAAATATGGTAATTGAGCAAATACTGAGTAGTCCGGATTAAATACTTAAAAGTAAAATGATGTTAAGTTTTCATGTGGAAATAATTGTTGGTGGTGATTTTTATAAAAATGTTGATTATCGAAACCACCAGATTGTTAAATTGCTTCCAGTTAAAATGTCCCAAATGTAATGTACTGTTATTGGTTTTGCACACCAATGATGATGATGCTGATGATGATGATGATGATGCTGATGATGATGATGATGGTGATGATGATGATGATAACGATGATGATGAATACAAGTTTACTATATATAAAAATAAGTATACTGCTGAAATTGCTGCTGCTGCTTCTGCTGGTATGCACACTTCAGTAAACCAAGTACATATAGGCCAAGAAGCACCAACCAGCGTCGAGAACTACAAGACAAGATGCTGAAGATGAGAAAGAGAAGGAAGAAGAGGAGGAGGACAGTGATGACTGTGATGAGAAGCAGCAGAAGGAGCGTGACACTGCCTGTCTCTGCCCCCCCCCCCCTGACAGGGTCATGGTTGGAAGGGAGAACTATAAGTGGCCAAGTTCGTAAATAGCCAAGTTGATTAATACCAACTATTACTACCAGTCAAACTCACATTAAGATATAAAGACGGAACCCTACCCCACCAAATCTGCTTTCATGGAGTCATTGTACATTGTAGATCTGCTACAATAATTCACTTAGAAAACACAGCCTTAAATGAATTAAATATCTACAAAACTTAACATTGAAGCATAATTGACTGTACTAATGACTGCAGTGATTTCAGTCAAATCCTTATAAGTTGTACTTGCATGTCTTCGGATTCTTGTTAGCGTGAATTTTCGTTCAATGACCAATTGTTTTGCATTGTATATTATTACAAAATACTATTTTTTGACTCTAATTCATGAGTGTAACATTTTCTGATATTTCGATGTGCTTATCCCAGCTCTAGTTGCAGTTTTCACACTTTAAATTCTTTGTTAATGATGATGATGATGATGATGATGATAAAATGTTCCTCATTTGTTTGAAGTAAGTTATTGAAACCCTTGTTGTGAACACAATGTTTTCCTCTTGTATTACAGGTTCTCTGACGCTTGTTGTCAAACTGGCAGAATAGTTTGGGAAACACAACAGATAAATGTATCAATTACTGCCAGCAAATATTTTTGTGTGATTCTTTTGTTTTACTTGCATGATTTCTTTGAATGTCTTTACCAGCAAACCAATGCAGCAGGCATCCCTATTGGCCTGCCACTGCAATGCTGTCGGGGTCTGGACTGAAGGTTCAACAGTGTGAGGTACATTTAAATATCTTAGAAAAAATGAAGCAGTGAAGAGCATAACTCGAAAATATTAGCATTATTTAACACTAAATATCTCTGTTAAGACTTGCTCATAAGGAATCTGGTTCCAATCACGATAATGCCAATTGACCATAACTTTCTATCTAAGTATCGTGCCAGACTGCTATCTGTTTATTGACCTTGTTTAAGAAATTTGATGATATTGAGATTTTAGCTATCAATGATCAAGGTGAGCTGTTGTGGTCAGTAGTGTCTTTCATTCTCTTATCCAGCATTTGTAGAAAAAAACAAGCACAAATATCAACTTAAATGTGTGTAATGTGTTATACTTCCTTTATGTTCTTTTATTCGGCAACATACCGGTAAATACTTTTTGTTGAGCCCGTCTGCGGTCAGCTCGACTTAGTTGTCACAATGGCAGTTTGGTGTTTGTGCATGCGTGCGTTTGTCCGTCCGTCCGATCTTGTCCAGCCTGTAACTTCCTCATTCGTCAGGCTATTTTACAATAACTTTCCACAACTGTTAACCATGTTGCACGCAAGACCTGTGTCCCTAGCTCAAAGGTCAAGCACATTAGAAGTCAAAGGAGATCTGCTTGTTAGAAAATAAGATTTTAAAATAATTACAAAACAAGTTGCTTTCTTGACAACAGGCACGACATCTTTCCAACAGGCATCTAGTTTGATGTAGTGTATCACCATATCAGCTAGTTTGATGTAGTGTATCACCGTGTCAGCTAGTTTGATGTAGTGTATCACCGTGTCAGCTAGTTTGATGTAGTGTATCACCGTGTCAGCTAGTTTGATGTAGTGTATCACCATGTCAGCTAGTTTGATGTAGTGTATCACCATGTCAGCTAGTTTGATGTAGTGTATCACCATGTCAGCTAGTTTGATGTAGTGTATCACCATGTCAGCTAGTTTGATGTAGTGTATCACCATGTCAGCTAGGTTGATGTATTGTATCACCATGTCAGCTAGTTTTATGTAGTGTATCACCATGTCAGCTAGTTTGATGTAGTGTATCACCATTTCAGCTAGTTTGATGTAGTGTATCACCATGTCAGCTAGTTTGATGTAGTGTATCACCATGTCAGCTAGTTCGATGTAGTGTATCACCATGTCAGCTAGTTCGATGTAGTGTATCACCATGTCAGCTAGTTTGATGTAGTGTATCACCATGTCAGCTAGTTTGATGTAGTGTATCACCATGTCAGCTAGTTTGATGTAGTGTATCACCATGTCAGCTAGTTTGATGTAGTGTATCACCGTGTCAGCTAGTTTGATGTAGTGTATCACCGTGTCAGCTAGTTTGATGTAGTGTATCACCGTGTCAGCTAGTTTGATGTAGTGTATCACCATGTCAGCTAGTTTCATTGCAGCTCAGAGCCTCAGAGGTACAATTCGTGCTTGGATTTGAGAACTTCACAGTGTGCCTATTGAAAGAAAACTTTCAAGCTCTCGCTGCACAATACTTTAAGACAAAGCCGCAAGCGTGGGTATTTGCGGCATGACAGTGGCAGTTCTAGTTGAAACAACATTTCTTATATCCCATTTGTTGTCAGGGTGGAAACATGGACATCTCCGACCAGCGTGTCAACTTCAGTGAGAATCTGCTTGTGAAGGTCAGCAGTCACAACGTTTCTGAGAACTCGATGTTTGATGAGTCACAGGCCAGCAATCTATCAAACCACTGAGATCACAAACACTTTGAAGGGTTTAAAAGTAGCAGTGCAAAGGTAATTTACAGATTGGTGAGATTTGATTGACACTTCATTTCGCCATTTAAAAAAGTCTAGACTTCATTATGTGACAGAGATGTCTTGTATTTATGTAAAAATATTTATTTTCTGTAAAGGGTGGTTGTTGGATATTGACCTGAGTCTGTATGGTTATAAATTTCATCAGTTGTAGTATTTTTGCAAAAAATTAAATTGTTTGTTTGGTGTAACCCTACCTACTCATGAAAATGGCTGCTTCTCCCAAAAAAATTACAATAAGCGAAAATTGATAAAGTACTTTTTTTATTTATGGGTGTGTCCCTTCTGCCCCTCTGCTCATTTTCACGTGCTTTTCGTTTAATATAGTGTAATTTAACCGTTTGATGCTCTTCTTTTTGGAGATTAACACTGATTGCGGTTGTGTAGAATATTATTTCATGAGGTGTTTTCAAAGCAATTTTTGAGTGAGTGTCGCATGTTAATTACCTTAGTTATGGTGTGTAAATTAATTCATTAGTGATTAATGTCCATGTATGAATCGTCTTTATCGGAGTTATTTAGAATTATACTATTAACGAAAGTTGTTTACAACCACATATTTCCTCATTAATTCGTCTTAAAGGATACATATATTTCGGATGTATTTGAATTAAAGTTTTATATCGCCTTGAATATGTTGAAATGTTCTTGTTTAAACTTGTTTCAATCACAAGATAAGAGAAATCTATATAAGAGTTTTTCAAATTTGACACATTTATAAATCAATAAAAATCAATATTGAAATTACAAAGGTACATTGGTCACATAGCATGAACTATATATTCAATTCACAACATTGAATAAAAAAACAACCCTACCTCGCTACCAACCTCTAAAAGTTCTGGGTAGGGTTACGCCGAACCAACAATTTATTAAGGGCGGCCGAAATGTGTACATTCGGAATTTATTCGTTCGCTTTCATGTGCTAATTCATTTTAAAGAATCTTTAAATCCGCAGTTTATAGAAAATGATTCAATACATATTAATTTGGCATTACTTCTAATGAACCTTAATGACGCTTATTTGACTGAAAACTGTTTCTTGTTTACGAAAGGCATTTTATAATGTCTATGTTCAAAAACACTTGGTACGACCAAATATACATTAATGTACATGCTGATTTCTTTCAGAGGCATCACCAGCTATTGCATTCAGATAATTGTACGATAAAAAGTTAAAAAAACATTATTATTTTACCGACTTCAATGCAGTTTTTTGTATTTTTATCGGTGAGATGTCCATTAGAAACAATTTCTGCAATGTTATATTTTTATTAGCAGATTTCTGGACAGCTGGTTGATGTACCAGGGAATTCTCACTAACCAGTAGTGGTAGTACCATTTAAAAAATACATAAAGCGCAGAGATGCTTCAAAATCCAATTATTACGTCTGTAAAGGAACTTATTCACATATTTTTTTATTATTAAAAAAATGTCACGTCATGTATTAACTAAAAAAACATCTGGACTTGCCAAAAACAGATATTGCAACATGACATGTGCAGAGTTTTTTACAGACATAGAAGACAAAATTATTTTGTTAAGCTGCCAATAAACAACTCGAAAAAGTAGTTCAAAAACTGTAAAATATAGTTCACATTGTAATTGAAGAATATGTAGTTAGATCATGTTAGAATCAAAACAATTTTTGCTTTATCGTTGTTTATTTACATTTGTTTATCTGTAAATAAACAACGATTTTTTGTTCTGATGCACATATATTATACAACTCGGGCTAACAAACTAGTGTTTAATTCCTACGCATCAGAGCTCAAAATCATTTGTATATATACAAATTAACATCTCAAAATCAAAAATTATTTCTTAATTATATACCAGTAAATAAAACAAAGTAAAATGATTTGACTTCACCTGAGCTTGAACCTATGACCTTCAGGTCAGTAAGGCTTACAATATAACCATGTTAATTTAATGCTATATAAGTGTCACATCTGTTTAAAAAAAAAGAAGACAAATAGCGTTACATACACTATATAATTGTATCCATTTAATTTGATGATTATTATTTCCCCCTTTGAAGTGATACACTGGTTCAAAAAAACTACGATGAAAAGTGTTACATACACTATATAATTGTATCCATTTCATTTGATCGACACTGTATTTCCAATATATTTCTCTGTCAGATGTGTTATTCCCCTTCTTTATGTACAATATACTGGGTTTTTTTGGATTCTTTGAAAAAAATATTAAAAATTGTTAATTTGCCAATTTGTGAATAGGTTCCTGTAAATGTAAATTTTTGTAGTAAAAATTTTGTTTTTACTGAAACAATAATGCAGCTCTCATATTACAGAGACAGTTGCTCCAAGATCGCTACAAGATGGAGGGGAACACAGAGATGTTGCTACCAGAATGGTCACCAGGGACATCTGCCCCATGTTAACAATGATAGTTTGTCTTGAAAGGGACATGGTTAGTGTTTTTCATAGCAAGCTATGAATTTCTTCTGGTTATATGGTTTGTTACGCTTCAGCATTTTGCTCCTCAATACAGTTTACTGATTTGATATCAGTATTCAATACAAATTATTAAAGGCCATTTAAATATAATTCAAATCTTGCATGTATTCTATTTACATGCTTAAATAACAGTGTATTTAGTTTCAGGATTTCCTGTCGTTTATCCACAAAAACAGCAATATGTCACCAATAGTTTTTGTAGGGTAACATTTTACTTTACAAACTAGTCTCTGTTCTATATTTTCTAATTAAGTAAATTCTATTAAAATACATGTGTTGAGTTGTTTAAGAGTTATACAAATCGAAAATTTGTATATTATGTTTCAACTGATTGCCTTTATAATAAGTTCACATTATACTGATATAAAGGGACTTTAAACTTCTTGTAGAAATGGATTCAGTAATACCTGCACCATAAAATTACCCCCTCCTGACTGTCATCTAATGGATGTAAAACACAAAAATCAAGGAACAATATTCATCCACAGATTTGTGTCAGATTTTAAAGTTATTCTGCCTCTCTTTGTTGAAGTTACGCTGACCCTAAAGTAACTTGTGATAATTATTGTCAGTATTTGTATGTGTTTAGATCCAATGATAGATACTTCTTCAAATATTCACTTAAAATGGTTTACAACTTAACAATAATGCCACTATTTCAGGTAGAGTTGCACTGACATCACTTCAAGATGGTGGTGGAGGCTTTCAGACTGAATGGGAAGTTGTTGCTACCCTCAAGGTCACAAAACAGACCAGCACCAACTGAGAGTTTCCATTGAAGGTAACGATGTATGTTTTTTTCAAGAAGCAACATTGATATTTCTTACATGATTGTTATTTTAATGCTTCAATTATGTTACGTACATGCATGTGTATATCATTATCATACTTTAACTTGTAAGTTAAAGTAACTCTCCTATTTGAGGTGCTAATGTACTGAATCTTTATAAGATGGTGGCTTTCAGACTGAATTGGAAGTTGTTGCTACATGAACCCTCAAAAGCAACCAAACGGGCTAAAACCCGACTGTAAGTTGGCACCGAAGGTAACAGTGTCAGTTTATAATTTAAATTATGGAACTTCATATATAAAGAATATGTTTTTGTCAATAGGTTAAGTAATGCAAGCCCCGTGAAACAAAAACCAATCCCGACAGAAATGAGGCAAATAATATTTACCTCAGATTGTATCAAGATAAGGATGTGTTATTAAAGATTGTTTTATTTTATTTTATGTTATTCTGCCTCTCTAGGTATGTGCCAAAGCAGTTGGTGATGATCGTGGGCAGTATCGACGTTTGGCCAACTCCATCTCAGACATTCCCCCAGTGGACGCAGAAATCCACGCCAGAGGTATGCAGTATTTAGTTGTTTTCTGCCATTTAGTGAGTTTGTTAATTGATTCATATGAAGTCTTGGAGATTAATAGGGTCCTTTTGGTTATGGTTTGAATAACCGCAAACAAACAATGGTTTCTGGTTAAGTTTAAGCTAACCTGAACACAATGTTCATTCATTGTATATCTCATTCCCAGTTCATTAATGATCAGGCCCACGAGAGCTCTTACTGATCCAGCTGTATAAAACCTGTCTATCAAGGACTGAAACCTCTTGGTTGTACATAAACTTTTACTCCCCCGGCATCTTGATGTGGGAGGCATTTAGTGATTGTCCTGCCCATCCGGGATTCAGTGATTCTGTCCATACGTTGTTAACTAGTTTTTACTGTTTCACACGGCTTACTACAACACTTGGATGCTTACACAGTTCTTGCTTATGACCATTCATTATCAACCCATATCACCCAGCCTCACTTTGACCTTGACCTAATTTGAACTTAGAATAATTCAAATGGCTGTCCTGCACCAAGCAGGGGCATGTGTGTTTATCAAACACAGCGTCTTGTCTATCTCAAACATCTATTGGAAACTGTGCATTTCTATACCATCAAGTACTGTTCTAATAAAAGAAAACTATCAGTTAATGTACCAGGAGGTGATCAGAGTGGAAAGCAAAATAAAATCTTGTGGAAAATTGATCATACAGATTATATCCAGACAATGGTTAGCACTGAATGTCGTTTTTCTGTAGCCAAAGTCAAAGTTAATTTTAACTAAAAACAGAACATGTTTCAGCTATTGTTTCATGATAAATCATGACTTTGTAGATTTATTTACCATATTTACTCTTGATATAAATCTTTCCATTAAAAGTTTTATTTGTTATCCTGGTTCACACACATGAGTAGTTGGTCTTCCATCTTCAGTGTGTCTGTGTTTCTGTTTTACAGGCTCATTATAACGTGCAGCGTCTTCCAGTCGAGGCAAGCTGGCCACACAGTGGGTCAAGGATTTCTGAGAATCTTTGAGAATGCCAAAGAGCTCAGTTGATTGACATTCGTGTTATGTGTCAGTTGTAAACTGTTCTGGACATTTGTATGTTTGGTTGAAAAACATATCTGTTGTTTGTATGTTCATTTAAGAAATATTTCTGTGGTTGTGTTTTTTTGCCCCCACAAAGTGGGAGGCATTAAGCATTGCACTTGTCCGTCCGTACGTCTGTAACTTATGTATTCAAACAATTGTTGAAATGTTTGGGGCATGCTGTGGTAGCTATGTGTAATCAATTTCATTGTTGATCATTACTCTTCAAGTATTACATGTAATTTAATGAAACTTAATGTAATAATAAAGGATGTTAAAAAGAAGCGTAGGTCAAATTAAATTCATGTAACACTAGAGGATGTTGAGAGTAAAAGTACAGTGGCCATGATTTTGTATAAAACAGTAAAATTGGTATCAATTTTATTATGTTCACAACTCTTCATTATTATCACACTTGATGGCTTTGATTTGTATGTTCAGAACTTATATACAGAATATAACTTACTTCTGTGAAATGAAATTACAAGAGTTAATTGGGATTCACATCAAATTATGTAAACTAAATAAGTGTTGTTGTTGTTTTTTTTCAAATAACTTCTTGTAAGCAATCATATTTTATGTTTTTAGAAAAACATTTCTTTGGGGATACTGATAATAATTTCCTTATTTGTTTATAAAACAATTGTTGGTAATTGTAGCTTTCATAAAATGTTGTTACAAGTTTGTATGTGTGCTTCTACATGTTTTTGCTTAATGATATATTTCTTACAAAATGCCTCTGTATACCAATATATGTAATTTATTCATTATATGATACTATGAAGTAAGATACATATATGACATGCTGGCAACAAAAATTTATATTCATATTCATTATTTATATTGTAACCAGTAAAATGGATAAATCTAGAAATAAGAATGTATCTCAACAATGCGAGTGCCATGAGTTTAACATTCCCTTCCTTAAAGTGACTTGTTCACAGAAATTCGTATTTTCAAAACATGGCATTAAATGTCTTAACTTCAAAAAGTATGTCACACTTACTGACAAATATGCAATATTTATCATAACTTCATCTGAAATCAGTTTGTATGAAAATTATTTATTCTCTCATACATTTTTGTGCTGTTCATTACAAAACTATTATCTTCTTTTAAATTTGAGGAATTTGTCTGTTGCAATTGTTGTCTTGCTTTTCCATTGTTCTTTTAGAATGCAAATACATTTCTGTTCTAAGGTAAATCCATATAAAATTTTAGAAGCTTAACACAGCTGTCTTTTTGCAAATATTTCTTTGGAAAGTTTAGATCTAGTTGGTTTTTATGCCCCCACAAAGTGAGAGGCATTAAACATTGCACTTGTCGGTCCGTATGACCCAATATTTTGTGGACTCAACTCCTCTTTAACTGCTTGGCGGATTTCGCTAAAAATTTCACAGCTGAAGAAACTTAACCTGTAGGTAATTGTAAAGGAAGGAACGTTTTCTGCCATCAGTTTTGGCAGAATTATGGACCTTTGTCATTCTTAGCTCAACATGCTCATGGTAAGATTTTATGATTGCCTTTTGTTCATCGTTCGTCAGCATTTTCACTCAAACAACATAATCTCCTAAACTGCTGGGGAGATTTCCAGCAAACTTCACAGGAATGATCCTTGTGTGATCCTTCTGGTCTGCTGCATATATGTAGCTAAAAGTAGATTTAAAAGCGAAAACTTTAAAAATCTCTGAAACTGCATGGCTGAGAGCTTGCATATTTGGTATGTGGCATCATCTAGTGGTCCTCTACAAAGGTTGTTCAAATTATGGCCCAGGGGTGAAAACTAGCCACGCCCAGGGGGTCACCTTTTTCATGTAGACTTAAATAGCAAAATGACTTAAAAAATGTTCTCCGGAACCGCAGGGCCCAGATGTTTCATATTTTGTATGAAACATTGTAAAGTGGTTCTCTACAAAGATTGTTCAAATATTGACCCGGGGGTAAAAATTGGCCACGCCCAGGGGTCACATTGTTTATATAGATTAAAAAAGTTAAATGACTTCAAAAATATCCTGAAACCGCAAGGACCAGATCTTCAAACTCGGGTAGGGGCTATAGGGCCTTCTTGTTTCTACTGTAAAATATTTATGGTAATAAATTTGCAGAGGCAATAAATAGTGTCGGCAACACATCCTTTGTGTCCAAACATGTGTTGTGAGGGAAATTAGTTAATGTTTTTGTAAAATTAGAAATGAGATGAAATGTTTGGCGTTGATTTGATAGTTTTCAGCAAAAACAAAAGTATTATTTATGAATCTGTTAGATTTGGGGTTAAATGTATCATTATTTGCTACTGTATTGTGTATGTTTATTGATAAGTTGTCACATGCTATTTTGTTTAACTCTGGCATAGATCATTTAAAATCTTTCAAATTTCACAACGTTTACAAATTAAAGTGCAACTGTTCAATGATGCGTAAGGTATTGACCAAGTTGCTCACAGATGTAACGGCCAATTATGCTCACAGCCAGTTAACTTTTAATGTATATACAATCAATATTACAAACAACTTGCTTATTAAATATTATTTACATAATACAGTTATTAAATATTATTTACAGAATACAGTGTCAATTCATAGCTTGGTCAGGTTAAACTCACAAATCAAAAAGTTTGTGTCGTATTTATAATTTCATTAAATTGCCTAAGACTGTTAGCTTAATTGGCTGTACAAGTTTTGAGCAATTCACCACTGATAATGTCACAAAATGTTCATTTCTTTGAATGTTATTATGGGCATTTATACTCGACCAAAAAAGAAAACCAACAGTGTATAGTTTATCAACGTTCCTGGAATTGGATCAAGATACAACATATACAATGGTTGATTATAAAACACAATGTATTCATAGCACAGATGTGCATTTACTTGTTCTCAATCGTGTTTTGCTCAATTATATATTTTGACATAGTGGTTGAAATTTATTCCACAAACAATAAAGATAACAAATCATTAAGTGTCATGTTTTTTTTTGGCCGAGTATATTTAGATTTTGTCTCATGTGTAAGATACGTGTGGGCATTACTTTCATTTATTGAGCTTATGTAATTCATGCAATGCTTTTGTTAATGCTCAGTATATATATAAGCTACATGAACATGACATTCTTAGTGAGCTATTGGAATAAGGGACCTTTCCTGCGTCATCAGTCGTCTTAGCCTCGTGTGCACAACTGATACTTCAACTGATATGTTTAAACCACCGACATGAAACAAAGAAGTAGTTGCTTAATGTTTGAAAAACATAAAACAACACATTTTCTTTTTGTCCACTAGAGTGAAGTAAACTTTCGCAGACTGTGTCAGTTCCATTGACAGCAATAATAAGTAATTCAATTCCTAGGCACAAGCAGAACTTTTATTTTCTCCAAAGTTGGAAGGATGTAACAGATTAACCAGTTGAAAACAGTGGGACAGTTTTTCATCATTAATACTGCATTTGAGTTAAAGCCACTAAATCCACATTGACCATAAATTAAATACCACAAAAATTAATATACTTTGTTTTAAACTGACAAAACAACATCACCCATGTAAACAATGCCTATCAGCATTGAACTATTTATGGAAATTGTAAACCATGTCAGACATGCTGTACTTGTCGGCTGTTTTTAGTCACTCATACAGGTTATATTTTCTTAGCACATACTATTATTGTTCAGCAGAACAAATGTAGAAGTGTTTTCGAAATATATTCAAAATGCATTTGGTGGCTTTAAAATAAATTGCTTTATTTTGCCAATGGGATTTATTACTGATTACTTATTGAACTGCCTGCTCATAAATTGGCGAGTGATAGTATTACAAAATCTTCTGATAATAATATAATAATACGACTGAACTTGTTGTCTTGAAGTTGCCAGGAAGATAAAATATCGAATGAAAATAGTGCACGATCAATAAAACTTTAGAAACAATGTAATAAGATTTTAACAGTGCCATAGGCGTCAGCACCTCAAGATGACAGAGTTCAGCTGTAATACTAAAAGAGCAAAAAAAAGTCTAAGCCCCTGTTCACACTGCTGTGTATTTTAATACAACTCTCATCATGTTTTTGTGTAAAATCTTGTGAGCAACATACTTTTCCTTCAAAATAATTTCTGCTTGGACTTTACAGTCTTAGCATTTGCCTTGTAACCTTAAAAAAAACGAAAAACAGATTATGGCTCGCATAGATGTTTATTAGCCCAAATTCACCATACAATTTTATTATAGGTAACACAGTCGTGTAATTAGTCAATTTTTAATTACAAATTTGCATTTCAGTAAATCGCTAGGGTGTAAGGTCCGAAGAAACAAGAAATTTAACAAGTATTGCACATTTCAATCGAAATCCTGTACCACACTGGCTCGCTTTGCTGATCATTAACTGCTGCAACTCAGGTGACGATAAGGTTCTAACACCTCAGTTAGCGACGTTGCATTCTTTCAAATGACTTCTGGAAATATATACAAAAATAATGGTTTACATACAATGTTTTTAATAGGGCTCACTCTGCTATTAGCTACACACTGAAACATTTGGCTAAAGATTTGGCTACAATGTTTTCTTCATAAACCCCCCAAAAATACCCCAAATGAGAAGAATTTCAACTTGGCTAAAGAAAAGGTTGAGCCAGGGTGAGCCCTGTTTAGTTCAGGCCAAAGAAAAAATCTGTGGTTCAGGTGTAACTGACGTAATCTTTGGGAAATCGTCATATTTAAACTCGATAAGAAACATTTTTTTTTTTCTCTTAAAAATTCTTAAGGTTGAGGTGATGAAAGAAGGGTTGGTAGTGAAACCTGAACCACTATAGTTTTTTCTTGGCCTAAATATTGTATAAAATATTTGTTATATTTGCCATAAAAGATGCATAAGAGGAATAAAAAAATAATTAGAAAGACTTCTGGTGTTTGTTTTAATTTGCCCTAAAAATTATAATGTGGGGGTAGGGACAATGATAAAATGTTTTTATTTCTTTTTGTACCAAAAAGTACATTTTTACCTAACCCATGGTAGGGGGGGGGTAAAACCCTCCACCCTTGGAAAGCGGTGGTTCTGCCCCCCCTTCCCCCCCAGGAGTTGTTTAAAACTCCCGTTGGTCGGAGCGGTATTTGAACCCACACACCAAGCCTCTCAAGACCACTGCTCTACCAACTGAGCTATTGAGGCTTCTGCTAGTAGCTGTTCGAAACATTTATTTATCGTTTCAATAAAAAATAACAGTAAAAAAAATCACATGACCTGGACTATGTCATGTGACCAAGTCCAAGTCCTGTGATTGCTATATTTAGCACTCATTCTATCCATACAATCCCTTTTCAATACCAATGAAACCACAAGCCAGAGTGGTGTAGCGGATAGAGCAGTGGACTACGGAGCTGTGGGACGGGAGTTCAAATACCCGTATAAACCTTCAATACTTGCATTGCATATTTCAATGTATAAAAATGTTGTTCATGTGAAAATATATGCTATACAATGCGAATAAAAATGCATTACTTTGTATATAAATCTGCATGTACAATAAACAATAGATTTTTTTACATGTAATACCAAAAAAGGTAATACCGGTCAGCTTTCAGAAGATTTCGCAATTAAATTCAAACATTTTGATCAGATTTCCATTAATCACAAACAACCCAAACTTCCGTCATTATAATTTTACATACATTAAGTTTACTTCATTGGCCGTTGAAGGTTTTGAAAAAGTTTACCTCCTTGGCTCTAACTCAGTCGTCTGCTACCACGTATTTCCCCCCAAACGTGCACGGTTTCCGCATCGCTCAGGAATGCTTTGCTGTCAGGATCCGGGTTGTTGCTATCCCTTAGTGTGGAATGGCTGCTGACTGCAACAAGAAAAACAGCATCATTAAATTACTATTACTGCAGGTTATTGTGTAAAGTTAAAATAAAGTTTTTTATTTAATTCTAAGTAGTGAAATATAGAAAAATATCTGTGAGATATATCCCTATATCACTCACAGTGAGGGGCTACTTTTTGGGTCCCGATTAAATACGCTAAATGAAACGGACCGTCATCGCCGCTGGTCTCAAAACTGTGAAATGACATCATTATTTTGACATCATGACGTTATGATTCCCATGATATTTTCCAATAAAATATAAAACAAAGGTTAATAAAGCATTAAATATTTTTTAAAAGTGTTTGTTTTTTGCCTTATAACATGTGATATCATCACCTAAAAGGGAGACAATTTACATTTTTTTACATTTTTTTTACTCGCGCAAGCGCTCGTGAGAATATTAATTGTCTCCCTTTCTGGTGATGATATCATGCGTTATAACACCGAAAACAAACAAATAACCTCTATATACAGCAAACTCCACTGTAAAGATATGGAGCAGACCATAGAATTTATATCCCTATATCAGAATATTGTTACATCCGAAAAAAAGACAACCAGGAGCATGGACATATCAGAACATAAGAGAGACGCAACACCGATCATATTACAGAAGACTCGTTAGTTGTATTATGGGGGATGAAGTGAGATACAGGAGATGCCCCATTCCAGAGGAGACCCTGGATATTTTAGTGCCCAGTGAGAAGCACCTAGTACACTGCACCTCAGTTTAAAGTCTCATGTGAAAGACTCGGTTAGTAGGTTATGGTGTAGCGGGGTCTCAAACTTGAAAATCCTTCATTGTGAAGTCAATGTGTTGCCACTAGACCATCGATCAGCTACTCACAGCATGGGGACACATACATCGTATATAACGTTTCAAAGATCATTTGGAGTAATTGTAATGTCACTTAATACTGCCATAAGCAACCAACGGTCTTTATATAAATACAAACTTTCTCCAGTTTCAATGAGTTTATTATATTGTCACTGACCAATATCACTTGAAACATATAGGGATCAGTTTCAGACCATCGCATGAGCCTCGTTATATGCATAAATTACCACAAGTGGAGTTTAGTCAGTGCAATGTATATTTTTCCACCAAAATCATCATACAAAAGAGGCTCTAATCTTTGGCCATAACAGCAACATGCGTGGCTAAACAATAAGTATTATAAGCAGAACCAGCAGTCAATTAGATGCACATCAAAACAACGAGGGTTTCATGTTTTAAATGTTTTAATCAACAAACTTATCAAACATAACATGCCATGTCAATCAAGCGACGCTCCCATACAATAAACCACATGATAATACCTGATATATTGATTATGCATACAAGTTAACCAAGCACCGATGAAAGACTACGCATATGCAGAGCATCTATTCTACCCTCGATTGTCAGACCTACATAGTTTTAGTAGCTGTGTTATGAATAAATATGTATACCTGGGATGACCTGACTTGACACTCATGAACTCTAGCTTGAATTATTTCCTATATACTGTTTTGTCTGTACATATGTTTCACATTCTTATTGATACCATAGATGCATGTTCAGTGAAATGCTCTTACATTAATTAAACATGAATCCAGTATGTAGAATTATGTACGGGTATTAATCGTAATGGATTTGTAATGAATTCATGCATAAAGTTTGGTGTTCAATGGTTAATTTTTCCGAGCTAAAATATTTACAGTCGTAGTGATGGAAAGATTTGTGAACGAGTTGCAGTATGACCATTCGAATTCTTTTATTTTAAGTTCATGTACCACATGTACCACCAGATAAACTATTAGAATCACTATTCTTTAAGGAATATATCAATTGTCAGCTAAAACATCAACACCAGCAACAACACCCACCTAGTAGGTCATGGACACGCTGTTGGAACGTTCAGATGTAGATAATTTCAAAGATTTTAGGAGCATCAGCATGTTCTGTGCCTGTAAATATAACAAAATAACCATTGGAATCAAAGTAAGTATTTTATTAATGACCACATTTTTTAATGAACAAAGATTGTACATTTACAACTCAGGGATTAAATTTAATGTGTTAAAGGAACCTGTTCACAGATTGATGACTGGACAATCTTCAAACACAGATTCCCGAAATTAAAGAATAGCTTATGTAACGGAGAGAAATAACCCAACTGGCATATAAATACATTGGAAATACAGTGTCACTTATGAAAAATCATTAAATGAAATGGATAAAAAATTATGAAGCATTTGTAACACTTTTCATCAGTATTTTGGATCTCTTACATAGCGTTAAAATTTCTACTATGAATGAAGGACAGAATGTCCAACTGCTTTAGGTTTTCCAGTTAGGCCATACAAATTTGATTTCTATGTTTAGCGTCCCCATGATTTTTTGAAAGCCAGGCAGGAAAAAAACAATGAGTCGATAAAAAAACAAACATTTTTTTTTCACAACTTATTCATGGCAAACAAAGCTAAAGCAAATGTTTACCTACAAAACTGTTATACATGTTTATCATCTTCATATTGGGAACCTACTTTAACACAGTATTTTGACTGTAAATTGACTAGATGCACACTGTTTATACAAATACTGGTAAAAACACCTATAAATCTTTCTTTTTTTTTAATACTTTCAAACTATATTTTTCACATTGTCAAATTATTTTTTTTCGTTTAGACATTCAAAAACCTACCCGCCTGAGGACGCGAAACAAAGACTTTAATTGGTATGGCCTTTACACATCAAATTACATTTTTCAAAAAAATATGAAAATATGTGAACAAGTCTGTTTAAAACAGGTTTTGAATTGCATGGTTTTGATTTCCACTTGATCTTTATTTTTATTGAGATTTTCCTAGAAACTATGGAATCAAAATATTCTGAGTTGCAGAAAGAGAGCAGCACAGAAGGTTTGAAAACTTGGCAATTTCTTGTGGACATATAGACCTGAGGAGTTGTTGCACAATCTCTGCGGAAAACACTCAGTGCCAAAGGAATCACTTGAAGAGACAAAAAGAAGGTTGTACAAAAGATATCTCTTGCAAAAGGGACAGCATCCAGATATGGCTTGAAAGACATGCGAAGAGCTGAAAGCCAATTGCTGACATGTTGATTGTCCTGAGATTAAAGGGTCAAAACATTTAGCGGCAGTTCCTGGCTGATGATCATTCATGGTGGCAGTAGTTTTCACATTGTGAAGACTGTATCTCATACAGCTGATTCAGTTTCTATATTCAATATATACTGGTATGTTTTCATCTCATACAGCTGATTCAGTTTCTATATTCAATATATACTGGTATGCTTTCAGACACTAAAAAATATTTTCTTTTTTTCAAAGTCTGAATTTTTAGAGTAACAAAAATAGAACTGTTAGAAATCTGTCCAAAAAGAGTAAAATTGCAACACATAAAAATCTCAGATAGTAAGTTGGTACTGTTATCTGCAATTATACCCCATGTTAATTGCTCAAGGCATTAGTTTATGACACAAGATTCTCTACTGAAGCCATTATGCAACTTGTTAATTGGCATGCAAAGTGGTGCTGCAAAAACTTCACAAGATTAAAGAAGTTTAAACACATTTATTTTTGTCTGATAACGTCAAGGCTTATTAAGACTCTTTCAAGTCCGTTTCCTGGTTAGAACCAGTACATGTACTTGGTGTCTTGTAAGCAAGATCTTTCAAACACTCCCTGGGTTGTGATCAAACTGAGGACCACCTATTTGCAAGGCAGACACCAGACCAATTGTTTGTAAATTGATAAACAATAGGGAACAAACCTGTGAAAACCACTGTCGCTCCCTGTGAAACGTTCCGGACATCAGGGGTTGTTCCCAATGGACAAGTATAACTGGCGGTAGGCTGGAAGTTGCCCAACACTGGCTGTGAATCTGCAACAAACGGTGGAATCCAGTCATGAGCATTTATATGACAAGCATCAACCCTATTAAAACGAATTACGACATTAAATGATGATTATATAATTTACTTTCACTGTTGTTCAGTAAGATTTTATGGAATTTATAAAACATAAATTGGCTCTGATTTGTTCCGATTCCATTAATCTTATAATACAATTAGATTTTTGTTAGTTTCCTATTTTTTATAAATAATGCACAGATGTCTTTATCCCTGCCAAGAAGGTTATGTTTTTGCTGGCGCTGGTTTGTCTGGCAGTTAGTTGTCTGTTCACACAAAAAAGTTATGTACAGATTTCTATGAACTTTTCTGAGAACATTGAAATGTTTCAATGAACAAATAATTTGATGGAGATTAGATCACCACCTGGATTCTTCATTATTGGGAGAAAGGGCAAACTGCCACATTTTTATTAGTATGACTCATTAGTTGCAAAACACATGGGGAATTGAACCTTCTTGGCAGACTTTTCTCAGAAAATTGAAATGAGTCAATGAACATATCATTTTGGTGGGATCTGGATCACTGTCTAGATTCTTCATTATTGGGAGAATGGGCAAATTGCCAAATTTTATAAATAATTAGCATGACTCATCAGTTGTAAAACACATGGGGAAGTGGAATCTTCTTGGCAGACTTTTCTGAAATGTATCAACAAACAAATGATTTGATTTTGTTTGAGATCCTGATCACCATCTGGATCCATGAATTTATTTAAGGATTCCTTATTATTGGACAAACTGCCACATTATGCTCTATAACTTGTTGTTTGCATACCACATGGGAAGCGTGGGACATCTTGGCTGAGGATGGTGCTTTCCAAGTGTATTCTAGTTGTTTCTGCTTTATATTTTCCTCTTTTAACATTTGTAGATACATGATGTGAAAGATCTTCAAGCTGGTAGTCCAAGATTTCTTTAAAAGGATGAATATGTACAGTGTATATATTAAATACTATATGCACTTAACATATACTAGTAATATTGCCTATTCAATCTTCTAATATTGTTTGCATGCCGTGTACTCGTCCAAATACATCAGCGTATTGTACAACATGCTGTTAAATAAATGAACACTATTTAACACAAGGAATGGTACTCCCATAAATATGAATTTGGTAGTGTGGTGTCTTCAGTTTCCAAAAGCATTGTTCTGACATGAATTCATGTTGGAATCTTTATAAGCTGCACATTCATCTTTTACAATTCAATATTCACATTCTATCTTAAATGCATGTATGTTCAGTCTTTGCTATAGTTGTTTTGAGGGACTCGCCCATAAGGACATACAATTTTAACTTGCACAAATCCAATGAACTTTTCTGAAATGTGTAAATCTAGACAGTAACTAATCAGGTCAATTTCCTAATTTTACATCAATCATATACTTGCCCTTCAGGCAGACAGGTCAACATTTTAACTTGCCAGAATAAGTTTTTACTTTTCCCGGCTTCGAGCAAGTGCTGATTATTTTACCAATTGCAAACCAAAAACTAGATATATAACTAACAATGTACATCATTGATTAAGCATGTTTATGCATTTTGCAGACACAAAAACAGGTAAATCAACTTGAAACAAGAGCTGTTTGTAAAACAGTTATGCCCCCTCTAGCGTAAAATAGCTAAATAGACATTGGGACGATTTGGTTGATAATTGAACTAAACAGCAAAAAAATGCATGAATGAAACGGCTAAAAAAGGCCAATTTTAGAAAATTTACGGGCAATTACTCCACAATTCCAGGGGCAATTTGGCTGATTATTAAACTTAGCCCACAAACATGTTCATGAAGTTTGGTGAAGACTGTATGAACATTGTTGGACTAAGAGAGTGGAAACCCCTAAAAAGGCCAATATCAGATAATTTACGGGTGATAACTCCACAATTCCTGGGCTGATTTGACTGGTTATCAAACTTGACCGAAATATTATTCAAACAAACATTTTCCTGAAGTTTGGTGAAGATCGGATGAAAACTGTTGGACTTAAGAGCTGAATTCAATAAAAAAAGCCAATTTCATAATTCAAGGGCAATAACTCCACAGTTCCTAGGGCGATTTGGTTAATTATTAAACTTGACCTAGATATTATGCCCACAAACATATTCATGAAGTTTAGTGAAGATCAGATGGAAACTGTTGAAGTTAGAGAGCCGAAACGAAAGTGGTCTACTGACAGACCGACCGACCAACAGACAGACCGACCGACATTAGCAAATAAATATACCCTGCCATCTTCAATGGGGGGCATAATTATTTATATTAAGTTTTAAACTGTTTAGACATGGTGTAGATTCTGTCGCCCCATACAAAAATGAGATCAGAATCAACTAAATATCTAATTATTTAGGACTAAAGGAATGATGTACTTTGTGTAAGTGTTTAAGGGTTTAAGAGTTATTGTTTATAAATTCCCATTATTTGCCAAGTTCATAAATTAACATATCACATCTGCGTTTCCATTAAAAGTTCCACTGACCAGTAGAATACTACATCACCTGAGGGGCTTAGCAAGTTCCATGGATATCAGGCCACTATTGTGGCCTCCAGAGAGTTGAAAAGCTTTTTCTTTAATTTACCCTGGTGATCTAGTTTTGACCCCACTAGACCCAGTTTTGAATATCATAAGAACAAATGTTCTGAGCAAATTTCATGTTGATAGGGCAAAACAAAAAATGTTGCCGTAGCGACCAAGTTTCTGACACCTCATGACCCAGTATGTATCAGACTCGTGCAAAATTTATTTGAAACAAATGGTCTAGGCAAATTGCATGAAGATTGGGCAATAAATGTGGTCTATAGAGTGTTCACGAGGTAAATGTTGATGAGGTCCGATCGCCGTGTGCTGTTCACCTTACATCCTATTCGCCTTTGACAGTATGTGCAGAAATGTATTAAGACATCAATGTTCATCAAATATTAATGCAGTACGGCTCTTGATATGTCATTTTCCCGCCAAAATAAGGCTGCTTCCCCAGCATTAACAGTGTCATTTCCCCACCAAAATAAGGCTGCTTCCCCAGCATAAACAGTGTCATTTTCCCGCCAAAATAAGGCTGCTTCCCCAGCATAAACAGTGTAATTTCCCCTCCCACCCCAAAAAACAGTTCAGATATTCCCCCTGAAGTAAGCACTTTCAATAACTAGAACTCAGCGAGTCGGATGTGTCGCCTGACGGGGCATAACTCAAGTACAATAAGCAATTATGCCGTCAACTGAACTTAATCTTCCTTTTATGCCTACTAACATTTTGCTAAAGTTTCATAATGATTGCACAAACACTTCTCAAGTTATTGTCTGCACAAGCCTTATAAATTGACTTTTTTTTTTAAAGGGGGCATAACTCAAGTACGAAAAGAGCAATTATGCCAAAAATCGAACTTAACATTCCTTTTATGGCTACTAACACTTTCCGAAAGTTTCATAATTAACAATTGCACAAAAACTTCTCAAGCCTAATTTGAACTTTTTTTTTAAAAAGGGGCATAACTAAAAAAAAAATGTTAAGAAAAACTTAGCCGAAAATCGAACTTGACCTTCCTTTTATAGCTACTAACACTTCCTTAAAGTTCCATAATGATTGCACAATATTTCTCAAGTTATTGTCTGCACAAACTGAAGGGGACCCCGCTTACAGAATCAATTGTTTTATTGGTAAAGTGAAACTTTAAATTAGATTTACTGTCATTTTTATTTTCTTTACAATGCTATAGCTATAGCAACTGATACATCAAAAATGGCTAATTAAAAGAAACAGATTGATGAAAATATAAATATATTATTTAAAAATTCATGCGTTATTAACAAATGACGCCAAAATTCAGTGATCTGAGGGCTGCAAGACAGAAAGAGGGACCTCATGCAGTAACATATTTCCAATGGGCATACAGGCGAATATTGAAACATGATAATTTAATTATTTTGTTAATTATGTTTTTACGAGTAGCAACACTTAATTTATAGAATCGCTCAGCTTAAAATATTCAAAAACAAAACAAAAGCTGTCTCAGGATAGTACGCTTGACTATTCATACCGCTTTGTCAGAGTTATGGGCCATGGTCAGTGACCTCACATAATGACCCCGAAGACATGTGTGAAGTTTTAATTGAATATCTGTAGTAGATATAGAGATATGAAGTTGTTACACAAAAACTTTTACGCACACATTAAACCTGAATTCCTGAAAATGTGAAAAAAGAGGCAAAAATCTGCTAAATTGCGAGTCAAGAGTGAGGAGCGTTGATCAGAGGCCTCACATAATAACCCTGAAGACATGTGTGAAGTTTCAAATCAATAGTAAGTAAAGAAGCCATTTAAATTTAAATGCAATTATTACATTCCGTCAGTCGCATATTATGCCCATGCGCGGACTAGAATGCATAACATCCATGAACAGGTGTTGAGGCTACAAAACATTGAAGAATAAATTATTTTTACACTTAAGTAAACAAATTTCAATGCTAACCATGTTAATTCATCATGATAAAGATGCTAAAATATTTTTCTTTTACGGTAAGTCCCGCACCTCTTTTATCCTGGCAATTATTGCCCACATAAAAAGTAACTAAAATTAAGATTTGGCAAGTGCCGAACAAGTTCTGCTACCATAAATAATTCAGTGCAGGTTCACAAGAAGTATGCTTCTCTACATCCCAGGACTAGTGCCTGTGTTGCACTCGTAATTAGGTCCAGTCACTGCGTGTTCATTTATTGTAATCCGTATTATAGGGAAACATCTAGAGCTAAATAGCAGGATGCTGCACCCTGCTCCTTTTTGTTACCCCCCTGCTACCCCTTCTGACTAGTCACCACAATGTTGAACAACTGGATATTTTATATATTTTTGCAAATTTTTATTGACAAATGACAACAGCCGGGTCCGGTTTTCCACCCTGCTCCTTTTAAGTAGCACCCTGTACCTCTTGTAATCCTAGATATTTCCCTATGTATTGTATTAAATAATTGTACAGTACATTTGACGATTACTTTGTTTTGAGTTTCCCACATTAAATATTCATGTTAGTTCTGTTTATTTGTGTTATTTGTTTCATTATTGGATATGAAAATGAAAACAATCAAATGTTACCTTTGTCACGTTCTAATTAATTGCTAAATCCTTTCATAAACTGCATCTGTATACATTTGCAATGACATTTCCACCATATTACCGGAAGTTGAAGTATCATGTGATCCTAAGATAGTTCGGTCCCAAGACAATTTGGCCTCAATACCATTCGGTTCCGAGATTCACAAGACGTGTGACATACGCAGTCATTATCGACTGAATTAATGTTTTGTAATTTGTTTTAATTGTATTATGGTGGATATTATAAATATATTATAATAAAACACAACGCTTCTTAGTTTATTTATTAATTTTTAATTATCACATATTTATATTTTATTAGCTTACTATATAAAAATAAAAAATCATACCAAATTTCGTATAAATATATCACTGGAAAAAATAACGGAAGCAAAAAAAATAGATTGTACTAATACAAATTAAAGCACACACCACTTTTGATAGGTCTGCATAATAATAAAGGGGCATATATATTAAAAGTATACAACGTGTGTCAACTGTTTTTTGTCACAAGGACATCGTATTTAACAATGCTTTGATATTAATTCTCTGTAAATAAACTTATTTTTTGTGTGCAAATGTAATTGTCGATTTACCGTCGACACGCCACTTTTACG
Source organism: Congeria kusceri (assembly GCA_027627225.1). Lineage (NCBI taxonomy): Eukaryota > Metazoa > Mollusca > Bivalvia > Myida > Dreissenidae > Congeria > Congeria kusceri. The sequence goes on along the minus strand of JAPFQT010000240.1, from coordinate 189,632 downwards.
TATCATGCAATATTAATTACAAAAAAATAATAATAAACTGAACATCAAACGTATGAACATATTATACATGTTATATATATATTTTAACAAACTTAAAACCATGTACAATTTTCACTAGTTTCTTCTATATAGTAGACAAACTAAACTAATATTCGGAGAGCACAGACCTCCGCTAAGATAGGTAACCCTACATAAGAATGGTATTTTCCTTTTTTTTTTATAGGTAAGCTCCCAATTTTTACCCAATTTCCCATTAATTCAAATATCCTGGATCCGAATCATCACCAAAATCTAACCTTTTGTAAATTGATCCACTTCAACATTCCCAGAAAATTGATGCAAATCCATCAAAACATTCTGCGTAAAGTTGCTATTTAATATTTAGAAGTTGCTAATTAATATATAGACAGATAAACAAACAAATGCCAGTAACAAAATAACCACATTTTTGGCGGAGATAAAAACAGTTTGGGTTAACATATAAAAGGAACGATCAAATCTATAAAAATCGTCTAATGCAGCGATAAAAGTAATAACGAAATCGATTAATGTCGATAACTGTCCGAAATTCTGCTTAGAAAAGTACACCAAAAAGCAGATTTAGAACCAGCATCAACAACAGCAGCAGTGGTAGTAGTTGGTGTTAATGTTAATAATAGAAGTAATAGTAGTGGAAGTAGACGTCGGAGCGTTGTAAGTAGCAGAAATGGAGCAGTAGCAAAAGCAACATCAGCAGCAGCATTAGGAGCAGCAGCAGTAGCAGCAACAATAGTAGTAGCAGCAGTAACTGTAGCAATAAAAGCTGATGCAGATGTATCAGAAACAGTAGCAGAAGTAGCTGCAGCAGTATGAGCAGCAGTAGTAGTAGCAGCAGCAACTCCAGCAGTAGATGCAATAGCAGCATCAGTAGATGTAGCATCAAGCAGCCATGTAGCAATGGTAACAGTTTGCACTGTAGCAGTAGCAGTAGTAGCAGCAGCAATATTAGTAGAAGTAGCAGCTACAGCAGTAGAAACATAAGTAGTTTCAGTAGTAATTCTAGCTGCAGTAGTTGCATAGGTAGAAGCAGCAACAGAAAGCAGCAGCTGCTGCATATAACAAATACGTATCTTTTTATTTGATTAATATAATATATGTATTATTTGAGGAATTTTAGTTTTATGTTTTTTTAATCGATTTTTTTCATTTGCATGTGACATATTAACGTCCTATTGATTTTAACCGTTTAAACATTTTTTCTCGGCATACAAGGCTAGCCAGACCAGAGGACCCGTCTACCCTACACTACCCTACACAACACCTCTCTCCCAAGTCTCCCCACACCCTCACAGCAACTACTCGTTCCTTGTTTAGCCAACCCTAGTATTATATTATTATTGTTACTATAATAATTATTATTGTAAGTATTATTATTATTATTATTATTATTATTATTATTATTATTATTATTTCACTTATTGATTCATTGATTTTTTTTATAAGCAACAGTAGTTGCATCTGCAGCAGAAATAAGTGAAGCAGCTTCATCGGCAGTTGCAGCAGCAGTTGTAGTAGTATCAACAGCAGCAGAAGTAGCCGCAGCAGCAGTATATGCACTAGCGGCAGTAGTAGTAGCGCAGCAGCAACAGCAGCAAAGGTCGAATGGAAGCAGTAGTAATGTTAGTAGACATTTTAATAGTGATAGATTGTTCGTAGTAGTAGAAGTAGCCGTTGCTGTTATTGATGTTGTGGTTCTAGCAACATATTGAATGATGCGGTAAAATATGTTGCTGGTTTAGTTGTGCTGTTGACAGCTCCTTTGTATTTGTACTGTTTCATTAATTTGTATTTCACCTGTTTAAAATAATTTGTATTTCACCTGTTTAAAATAAACTAAAACATAACGTTCATATTGATAGAAATACTACAACACGCCAAGTATAACACAGCTAAAATGTCAACGTGAAATTAAAGCCACTGAATATGCATTGACCATACAAGATAACATACAATTTTCTGTGAACGTAATGAAGCATTCCTAAACATATTTTTTTTCGTTCGTATAGTATTCCGTAAACGAAATATTGTAATGTTTGATTTTGTAAATCATCTACATCAATGTCAATTGTTGAAAATGTTCTTGTGCGGATTCGCTGTCTTTAATCTGAAGTTAGTCATCATTTACGTACACATAAATAATACACATTAACCGGTGACGTGTTTTTGTCACGTTAAATTGTTCAGTGCTGGATTTCCTTTAGCAAACATTCATACGTAACACGTTACTATTTTACTGAACGTAAAGCAATAGTTACCATGAACAGCTTGAAATAGCATAAAAATGTAAAACAAACAGTTATTACAACTATTGAATATCACAATAATTAACACGTCGAACGTATGATAGACCAATTATCTAAAATAGCATGCACAGATTTTTAGCAATTCTCAGTTTTTAAATCTTTTCAATAGTAATGTTATTTCAATTCGTTTTCGTATTCACAATCCAAATTTGTTTGTTACATCAAATGTCAACGTTTTCAATGACGTGTTAACTACTGTTATATTTATCGTGTGTACGTATCCATCATGTGTTCTTACATTTTCAGAGTGCTACATAATTAATTGTAAGTTTTCCTATGACGCTTCGATCATGTGTTGTTTTTCAATTTACACGAGTTTTGGACCATTTGATGTTTTCCCATCTTGTTGGTAGTAACTCAGTTGTGCACTTCCATTCCGGGCTTACTGCAAAAAAACGGAAATCATCATCATCACATTTACCTTCATCATCATTATAATCATCATCATCTTTGTCACTGTCATCATCGCATTAATAATAATAATAATCATCATAATCATTAATCATCATTAATCATCATTAATCATCATCATCATAATCATCATCATCATCATCATAACAACCACCATCGCCATCACCATCACCATAATCATCATATTAATCACTATCGTCATTATCACCAGCATGGCACGCATTCGTACAACTGTTTATAACCCTGCAAATGTTTGACAAATGATAGTTTTCTAAATCAAGCTATATTTCACGTGATTCTTGAAAATACACTTTATTACAAACTGACCTTGTATGCACGGCGTCTGCATCGTCCGCTGATTGTCGCCGGCATCGTCCGCTGATTGTCGCCGGCATCGTCCCGTGGTTCTCGCCGGCATCGTCCGCTGGTTATTGCCGACATCGTTCGTTGATTGTCGCCGGCATCGTCCGTTGGTTGACGTCCATATCGTCCCCAGGTTAGTGCCGGCATCGTCCGCTGGTTGTCGCCGGCAGCGTCCGCTGGTTGTAGCCAGAATCGTCCGCCGATTGTCACCGACATCGACCAACGGTTATTGTCGAAATCGTCCCCTGGTTATTGCCGACATTGTCCGCTGGTTATTGCCGGCATCGTCTGCCAATTGTTGTCTGTATCGTCCGTTAATTTAGCCGGCATCGTCCACTGATCGTCGCTGGCATCGTCCGATGGTTGTCGCCGATATCGTCCCCTGGTTGTTGCCGACATCGCCCGCTGGTTATCGCCAGCATCGTCCGCTGATTGTTGCCTGAATCGTCCTATGGAAAACGCACGTCTGTCGCTAGAAACGTCCGCTGATTGTCGTCGGGATTGTTCGCTGGTTGTAGTCGGCATCATCTGCTGGTTATCGCCGCCATCGTCCACTGCTCGTCATCTGCACCGTCAGAGACCAATGTCATCAATATCAAAACTATTATCATAATTATCAAAATTATTATCATCATTATCACAACTATTATCATCATTACCCTAACAAAACAATCAACATCATCACCATTATAAATATTTTGTACGTAACGTTATCATCATTTTTGTTTACATTTTTATCAGTCACTTCAAATTTTTCAACAAAGTCAACAAATTGATGCAAACGAACGGACATGAGAAATATTTTATTTATCACGTAATGCTACCACGTGCGAAAGTGATGGCTATAACTATCACGCGTGCACGTGATAACTAACAAATGAGAAAACGTGAACTATTTGCTTATGATCACAATGGAGATCGGGTATAGGTAATTGTTAATTGTTGATTCCCGACCTCCATTTTGAAAATATGGCAGATAGGTCACTTTTTCTCCTTAATAAGTGATCACGTGCGTGATAGTTATCACGTGTGTACTTTATAGCTATCAAGTGCGCACGTGGTAGCATTTCGTGCGCGCACGTGATAAACACAATATGTTCGATGTCCCCTCTATGCCGCCGAAGTTTAGCATGCAACAATGAAGAAAAGTTACCTCCTTGAGGTATACATACAGTGAAAAATTGTGACAGAAATTTACCGTTGATGCTCGCTAGGTCTGTTAGTTTCCGTTGGTCGCCATGGTCCATGCGCCCCGAGTGTTGGAAGGCAGCGGATGGAGCTGGGCGGCGTCGAGCTCCGATTGTCGTCTGCATCATGCTCGCGTACCTGTAAATAATAATAATAATAGTAAAACCTTATCATAATCTAGAAATGAATATTATGTAATTCTAATAGAACACTGAAAACTCATCAAGAATTCTCTCATAGAAACAAACTTTTAGACAAATGTATATCACTCATAGGCAAATCAAAGCTCCACATTTTACTACCATACTTGCACGTAGGTTCTGTTGTTTTCAGTTCTTGTTGCATCGTGGTCTGTTTGTTGCCAGCATCGTGGTCTATTTGTTGCAGCATCGCGGTATGTTTGTTGTCTGAATTGTGGTCTGTTTGTTGTCTGCATCGTGGGATGTTTGTTGTCTGCATCGTGGTCTGTTTATTGTCTGTTGTCTGCATCTTGGGTTGTTTGTTGTCTGCATCGTGGTCTGCATCGTGGTCTGTTTGTTGTCTGCATCGTGGTCTGTTTGTTGTCTGCATCGTGGTCTGTTTGTTGTCTGCATCGTGGTCTGTTTGTTGTCTGCATTGTGGTCTGTTTGTTGTCTGCATCTTGGTCTGTTTGTTGTCTGCATCGTGGTCTGTTTGTTGTCTGCATCGTGGTCTGTTTGTTTTCTGCATCGTGGTCTGTTTGTTGTCAGCATCGTGGTCTGTTTGTTGTCAGCATCGTGGTCTGTTTATTGCCTGTTTGTTGTCTGCATCGTGGTCTATTTAGTGTCAGCATCGTGGTCTGTTTGTTGTCACCATCGTGGTGTTGTTATTGGCAGCATCGTGGTCTATTTAGTGTCAGCATCGATGTCCGTTTGTTGTCAGCATTGTGGTCTGTTTGTTGTCACCATCGTGGTGTTGTTATTGTCTGCATCGTGGTTTATTTAGTGTCAGCATTGTGGTCTGGCTGTTGTCAGCATCATGGTGGTTGTCGGCTGCTAAATACCGCTAATATATTGCTGAAATTATTTGCAATTGAAACACATTTTTAATGAAAATATTTTAAAATGACATACGGATCTACTTCTGCAAAATAAAAATATGCTTCTTTTCTAAAATGACTTCTTTCATTGCCAGTATATTGTTATTGTAATTCAATTATTTTATTAAGATTTAAAGACTTACTGAAATTCTCATCATTAAAGTAAACTCTTCCGCACATCAAGGATTGTACTAAAATATATTACCACGTGATATTGTCGTGATGGAGGCAAGATAATCAGTTGCATCCAGCTCTGTTTGTCGTCTGCATCTTCTGAATGAAGGCCGTATATCAAATGGGTCGTCTGCTAAGAGGCATTTTGCAAACTGACTATTGTTTGACTGGTTATTATTTCAAAAGAAAATTTCTCCAGTGCTATTTAATATATATCGTGACACCGGATTACTTAAAATTTGAATTTCCAACAGTTAATATACACGCATGTGTTTTTGTTCTAATCGCAAATGCATTTTGTGTATCTGTGTGTGCAATTAAGTGACATGAATATTTTTTTTAAACGTCACGTTTGAACATATAGGTAAGCATTTTTCGACTGGAACGATAATGGATATATCTGATATAAAAGAAAGTGACGAAAAACGCGTTTTTGCTCTTATACTTTGGGATTCTATAAAGTTTTAATTTACTGGTTTTAAACCTAAAAATAAAATTAACTCTTGTTTCGTTGTCCTTCATTGTCGACTGCATTTGGCTTTTGGATGTCGCCTGCCTTACACTCTGCTCGGATGTCGTCTGCTTAGAGTTCTTGTTGACTAAAACATTGCCTGAAAATTCTAATCAACTGTTTAAGAATAAAACATAGCTCGTGTTGTCGTCGCCATCCATTGTCGTCTGCACCGATCTCAAGTTGTCGCCTGCACCAATCTCTAGTTGTCGCCTGCACCAATCTCTAGTTGTCGCCTGCACCAATCTCTAGTTGTCGCCTGCACCTATCTCTAGTTGTCGTCTGCTTGGAGCAAATCGGAGCGTGTGGTGTCGTCGGAGTCGCCTCGGAGAAATGGCACTGCTGCAGCATATCAATCACGTTAGTCAGATATGATGCTGAAATAAATAAATAAATAAAATATTTATTTTATATGTTATTGCATGCCACAGTGATGTTTTATATGACATCGTGTTCATTGCTTTAGAGCATTAATATAAGTCTGTTATTTTCATTATTATTATAATTATTATAATTATAATTTATAACTTTGGACACAAGTATCTTAAGGTTTGGTCATTCCCAGTGTTTTGTCAAAAAGACTTGCATTCATTCATTTGAACTCCCAGGTCATGACCTGACTAGCCAGACGACAGGGTGGGGGTGCCCTTTCCATCTTGTCGCCTGATTTTACAAGACCATGGGCTGAGAATTCCTCTTTTCCGATTATTAAATAAACTTAAAATCAAGTTTTAATCACAAATAAATATCTCTGTTTATTTTACAAATTATTTTACAACCCAATCCCGAATTTTGAGTCAAAGCTGCCATTTGCGTCCACAAAGTCAATTTAGAAAGTTTATATGTAAAGGATTAATGGAGGTGGCAGTGGTGTAATGGATATGGTGTCCGCCTTGCGATCCCCACTTGGAAGCGTTGCAATGATTTTCCTCTAAAGAAAGGTTCTACCCAGGAACCAGACTCTAAAAAGTATCAATAAGACTCTGCCCTAAGACACAGTCGAGCTTAAATAAAAACGTTGCAACTAACTGATTATTACATTAAAGACTGAAAATTTCACGCTTTCTCGTACAAAAGGGTTAAATACAGTAATCGTTTTCCTAATTAAATAATAACATTTTCTTAGTTTGAGAGGTAGTGACACAAAATTAGACGTGATTTCACAATGACGTATCTGTTGCTGGTTTCGAATAGCAACCGGCCTCGTTCCCGCAATCGTCACGAAATAGGAGCACCGTCGACGCGAGGAATGCCTCTGCACGAGATCGATGAAACCTGTCAATTTGGTGACACCAAGCCTGGAACCGGAAGAAAGCATCTATAGGAAACCGATGAACGTTGTATTTTAGGATCACGTGACATGAAAGTTGGGGTTTAGGACAAGCAATTTTTTCTATAAAAATTTTCCATAAAAAAATGAACTGACAATTTTATCAGGAGTATTCAAATAAATGTTTTTATCTTGCGCCAGAACAAAATAAAATTGTACTGCCGAACAAAAAGCAGGAAAATATATTGTATAGCAAACATGTATGATCAACATTTAATGTATTTCTTCTAGCGTACTGTAATTGTGGTGTTATTGTACTTTACTGGTCGCTCGCGCATGAGTCATTGTATGTCGTCTGCATCGAGTTCCGGCTGTTCACTGCATCGTATACAGATCGTCTAAATCGAATTTTGTTCGTCGTCCGCAACGGGGTGTTATTGTCCTCGGCAACGGGGTGTGATTGTCCTCGGCAACGGGGCGTGGTTGTCCTCAGTAACGGTTGAGGTTGTCCTCGGAAACGGGGCGTGGTTGTCTTCGGTAACAAGGTGTTGTTGTCCTCGGCAACGGGATGTGGTTGTTGTTAAGGTTGGGTAAGGTTGTCCTCTGCACGGGGTGTGGTTGTTTCTTGGCAACGGGGTGAAGTTGTCCTCTGCAACGGGGTGTGGTTGTCATCGGCAACGGGATGTGGTTGTCCTCGGTAACAGAATTTGGTTTTCCTTGGGAACGGGCTGTCGTATTTGTTGTATAGTCTTCGTCAACGGGGTGTGGTTGTCTTTGGCAACAGGGTGTGGGCGTCCTCGGCAACGGGGTGCGGGTGTCGTCGGCAAAAGGTGTTCTTGTCCTCGGCAACGGGGTGTTGTTGTCATTGGCAACGGTGTGTGGGTGTCGTCGGTAACGGGGCGTGGTTGTCCTTGGTAACTCGGTGTTTTTGTTTTCGGCAAAGGGGTGTGGTTTTTCTCGAAAACGGGATCTGGTTGTTTGGGTGGTCTGCATTGGGGTCGGGTTGTTGTCTGAAACAATCTGATGTGCGTGCATATGAATAATAATAATATATTATCGTTTACAAACATGTTTTAATATTTTAACCTTATAGAATGACTGACAATTTTATCTGGTTTATTTGAACGAAACTATCAGAATCATGTACGAGTTGTTTTTCTTCCCCCAAAACAAAGTAATATTGTATTACCGTACGAATAGCAAGATAATATATTGTACACTTAACAACATATGATCCGTTCTGTTGTATTGTTGTTGTCTTATTGTACATAACTGATTGATTGCGCATGCGTCATTGTATTCCTCTGCATCGAGTTCCGGCTGTCAACTGCATCGAACCCATGTCGTCTAAATCGAAGCTTGTTCGTCGTCGGCAACGGGACGTGGCAGTCCTTGGCAACAGAATGTGGATGTCCGCGGCAACATTGTGTGGTTATCCTCGGCAACGGGGTGTAGTTGTCATCGGCAACGGGATTTGGTTGTCCTCGGCAACGGTGTGTGGTTATCCTCGGCAACGGGGTGTTTTTATACTCGGCAACGAAGTGCGGTTGTTTCGGCAATGCGATGTAGGTTTCGTCGGCACGGGGTGTAGTTGTCGTCGGCAACGGGGTGTAGTTGTCGTCGGCAACGGCAAGTGTAGTTGGCGTCGGCAACGAGGTGTAGTTGTCGGTTACTGGGTGTAGTTGTCGTCGGCAACGGAATGTAGTTGTCGTCGGCAACGGGGTGTGGTTGTCGTCGACAACGGGGTGTAGTTGTCGTCGGCAACGGGGTGTAGTTGTCGTCGGCAACGGGGCGTATTTGTTATCGGCAACGGGGTGTGCTTGTCTAGGCAACGCGGTGTGGTTGTCCAAGACAACGGGTTGTTGTTGTTGCTATTAATGGGGTGTTGTTGTCCTCGGTACCGGGGAGTTGTTACTGGCAACGCGGTATTGTTGTCCTCGGTAACGAGGTGCTGTCTTCGGCAACGGGATGTTATTGTTGTTGATAACGGGGTGTTGTTGTTGCCAACAGGGTGTTGGCAACGGGGTGTTATTGTTGTGGGAACCGGGGTGTTATTGACCTAGGAAACTGGTGTTTTTGTTGGCAACGGGTGTTGTTGTTGTTAGCAACGTTTTTTTTTTGCAAAACGGGGATATTATATTCCTCGGTAAAAGGATGTTATTGTTGTTGGCAACTGGGTGTCGTTGTGTGGTTGTTGCAACGAGATGTTGTTGTCCTCGGAAATGGGTTGAGGTTGACCTCGGCAAAGGGGTGTTGTTGTTGTTTGTTGCTAAAGGTTGCTACAATGGCTACTAAAATTATAATAAATAAAACCTGTTAATTGCTAACCAAAAGTGTTAACAATCACGGTTACAATACTTCCATTGTTAAGAGTATTGACCGTTACTGCCACGCAGTATCTTTAAATGTATGGCGAAAAATATCAACATTAAAACAACATAATTAAAAGTTATTGAATATAGAACTATGATCGTTTTCTTTATTATATTCAGGCGTATAACGTATATTAAAACAAAAGTAAATACAAAAGCTCTATACGATTATTAAAATATTCTTTTACTGCCCATGCCCGTCGAATCAGTGAAGTTTTCGTTGTCATGTTGTCCTCCATTTGTTTCCTGCGCATGCGTCATGGTCGTCATGGGAGCAAAATTGTCGTCTGCATCCAACTCGTTTTTGCGTGTGAATCATCTGACAGTAGTCCGATCGTTTATCGTCTTTGCTAAAAAGGCATTTACAATAACGAACTCTGGTTTAAATAGTTATTTCTTGAAAATTGAAATGGCCATGCCTCTCTGAGTTATTGACACCGTATTACTTGAAAGTGGAATTTTTAGCAGTTTAGAGAGCACGTCCCATCAAATCGCAAATAAATTGTATGACTTATGTGTCGCTACAATCCAGTAAAATACATAGCCCTAGACGTAACATATGTTAAGGATCTTGTAACTGCTTTAGAACACAAAATAACAGTTAGCTCAGGCGTTTGTCTCATCAATTGTCGACTGAATCCATTTTGAACATCATATGCATCGAACTCTGTGTGCCGGCTGAATCGGACTCTGTTGCATCGAGCACTGGCTATCACCTGCTAAGTCTGAAAATTCTCATCAACAGAATAAAATAAAACTTAACTCGTGCTATCGCCGCCATCATTGTCGTCTGCTTCCAGCGCTGGTCCGCACTGCTTTCTTGAAGAGACGGAACCGTAGCAGCATAGCAGTCACTTCGGTCACCGCATCAGAAATACAAAGAAGAAATACATAGACAAATCAATAAAACACTTTGTATCAAATGATTGTGGATACATGCAACTATGATAAAACAATATTATATATATATATTTACTATTATCATCAATGTTATTATAAACATAAATGACAACTAAAACTTTGGCATTTTGAGCGTCAGTATCTATTCCATCCCATTTTATGTTCATCACAAAAGACTAGTATTAATTCCTTTGAACTCCCGGGTCATGGCCCTGACACGCCAGACGGCAGGGTGGGGGTGCCCTTTCCATCTTGTCGCCTGATTTGACAGGGCCTTGGCTTGAGAATTCAATGAAACAATTCTCATCTTTTCCGACTGTAACATGTTTATAGTTAAAATCAAATGTTAATCTAAATAACTTAAATGTCTATGTATCAAAAGTCTAATTCGTGTACACCCCGAATCCGAATTTTGAGTTAAAGCTGCCATTTATGTACAAAATTTAGAAAGGTTATATTTAACGTAATGATGCATTAGACGCTTAAGAAGAGTTTCAAACTTTCTAGTTAAAAGATATAATCAAATTTTATTAACCTTTGCCTCAATTAACTTTCAAGTAACGTGAATACGTGATTTTATTATGACTTATCTGTTGCCGGTATCCGATAGCAACCTGCCTCGTTCCCGCAATCGTTTCGAAACAAGAGCACCGTCGAAGCGTGGCATGCGTCTGCACGAGATCGATAAAACCTGTCAACTTGGCGACCCATTGACTGGAACCGGAAGAAAGCGTCTATAGGAGACAGATGCTAATTGGCGTCTTTGGATCACGTGACATATAAAATGTGGGGACAAGAACAAGAAATGTGTATGTATTGACAACAAAATGTGCCTATGCTACCAAAACATGGCGACATAAAACAGTATTATGTTTGAAAAGAACTTGAACTGTGCAAAGTTGTGTAAATACATGTAGAATGTTGTTTTTTTCAAGATTTCGTAAATTCAAACTAATGTTGTAGGTGCAAATTTTTGTAATCTCACGTTGTACAAAACTGATCAAAATTAAACTTCACATCAATAATCCTGGGTTTGAAACTCATTTAACATGTAAGTTTAGATCAAAATGGACGAGTGTAAGGTCACTAAATAAACGGAAATAAAGAACGTATAAAATGTCCATTTTACTAGCTCAAATGTACGTAAATAATCGGCCACTTGTTAGTATCATCGGCAATGTTTATAACACAATATTTTTTTTAATAACTATCCTTATCTAACGAGAAACGATCCAGGTTAACAAAAATTTAAATTTTGACAAAATAACCTACCTAAACGACTTTTTTTCACCAGTACCCCTCCCCCCTTTTCGTTAAATTATGTATAATTTAAACCAATGTTGGCAATGGTGAACTGCAAATGGTTTCGTTTCTTTCTTTTCCTTGTTTTTATTGTGTTTGTTTTGTTTAAACGTCATTTTTATGTCAAAAATAAAGTAAACAAGTTTTTAAAATTTGAAGCCAAAGGTGACGTGAGCTATAAATAACTTTATACTTCTTTTAATTCTATTTAAGCGAGATAATTCAATTTGAAAATAGTGTATAGCTGTGAATTTTCACCTGTGCGGGTGTATGCGTTTTATGTGAGTAAGTAAACAGTTATAACTGATATTAATCAAATAGAGAATACATTATTCAATTAAATATAGAAGTCATTAGTATGAATATAAATTTCTTGAATAAAATAAACATATCATTCGTAATACGCATCGATAAGTCTAAGGGCCGAATTGTCAAAGGGGCCGATTTGTCTACTGAATTGTTTTAATAGAACAGTGACCGGATAAATCTAGGGGCCGAATAATCTCGATACCCTGAGTAACCCCTTCGCCGAAGAAGGCTACAACATAAACTTATCGGTGCTGCCTAGAGTTTACGATGATATTGGTATTAAATTCAGCGAGAATTGTAAGAAAATCAGAGATAACCCATTTTAAAGAGAAAACATGTTTGGGCAAAATAGTGATGTGATCTTTTAAACAGAAGCCGGTGTTTCCTATTTCGTCAAATTTGCTTGTGAAAATGTGTTAACGGTAAGAAGAAATAATAAATTTAAATCTGTAATCATGCAACACCATATTTTCGGTGCGTGCGTATGATGACGTCAGTTCCCCACGTGACTCAATGTTTCCTGTTATGATACTGAGATTTCAATTCAAAAGTAAATAACGATATACTAACTGGGATCGAGAGATCTGTAGAAGTATATTGCTATAGAAAGTTCTTTTGCTAATTGTTTTAAAACAATATTAATCTCTATCGCAAAAACGCTTTTTGAAGGGTGGCCGAATATTTACGTACAGGCCGGAATTACGTCCATGACCAGTAGGTTGAAATTCTATAAAAAAAAATAGAAACAAAATAACAATGCAAATAAAAAATAGAAACAAAACAACAATGCAAAATTAGTTTACATCTTAAATTTAACTGATTAAAACTATTCGAAGTCCTATTTATACAAACTGCAACAATAACACGTATTAGACTTACATTTACATGATTATCCATAATAACCTCAACTTTAGAGTTCTGAGTTGTAGTAGTCCGCTGTGTCAGATTGTATGACATCCATCTTGCAGGTCACAATATACTAAAAGATTTCCTTAACAAATTCAATGTAAAAGCAATAAATTCAACAAAAAATAAACTCAACATTTTGCGCGTAGAGACCCTCATAACCATACCTTTTCTTAAAGAGCATTCCGAGCCGAATTGATTTAGACAATAAAAAAGATAGGTCATGTGATATGTAAGAAAGAACTCGACGCGAATCAAAGTTCACTGTTTTACGGCCATCTTTTTACCGGCTACTCTCCAGTTGAAGGTATACTGCCAACTGTCAACGTCTCGTCATGTAGTCTCCAACCTTCAAGCGAAACAGTGAATTTTTAGTACACAACAATGTTTTTCCTACCACACGTACAAAGAAATATTCAAAAATAAAGTCATGGCAAGTGACTATACAGAAAATTGTGTCTTCAAATAAATGGTGTTGATTTATTTAGAGAGTATAGCATTGCACACCTGAAATATTTAGTATACTGTAACCTATAAGAGAAATTTGTTCTCATTAAAATTAGTTTTTCTTGCATATAATTATCTTCCCATGCATATTGCACCAATATATTAAGTTTGGCTTGTATATCTGTCCATTTGGCCATTTTATTTCATATTTTCAAACACAGGTGATTTTGGTCGGAAGCCGGTGATTTCAAGCGTCTTGAAGCTTAAATGTCCCTCTAACAATTAAAGCTGATATTTGCAATATTTGTGACAAAATACCCAAACAAACCAAACAAACGTGTATGGGGGGCTTATGTGGGGTGAGGAGAGAATGACTTTGTTAGATATTTTTACTCTAAGCCATTTTGATAATGTATTTTTTGTGTATTTTTTTTAAAAAATCACCCCAAAAATGTAAATTTAATAGAAAAAAAAATCCAATTTCATCCAAGACAATGAACAAATTAGTCAAAATGGGAGATCAAAGATACGTTGAAGTGTAGAAATCAATCAGCTTCCAGTAATTGCTTGTTTCAAACCAATAAAGTGTAAAATCTTTAAAGCACCTTGTTTGTCGCAGCCTCTTTAATTACAGGCCACCAATTATATATTCTAGTATATAATGTCATGGGTGCCTTTAAACTGCAGCAGGTGGTCAATTTGCATTGCCTGCTCACATTTAGAGGTTTAAGGGAATACAAAATTGCATATTTTGGGCACAAAATAAGTACTTTGACTTTTTTTAAGGTGGCAATCTGGTCAAAATGGGGTTCACAACCAAGCAAAAGAACAAGTTGCTCAATGTTGGTTTTAAACGAGGTGGGACTAGTCCGGTGAAGGGGAAAAAACATAATTATGAAAGAAGGTCAAATTCCAACACAACCTATGTAAGGTTAGAAAGGTCATCCTTTGAAGCACGGGTAGCTTACAATGACAAGGTTCTTACTTTTCGGGATGTAGACGGCTCTCAAACCCCAGCTAAGCCCTTGCGTCCGAGAGCGAACAAGATTCGCTATGTAGACCTGTTACGGGTTCCTGCTCCATCAAAAGTCCATCCCGACTTACTTACGAACAAGGTCTATGTCCCCGCCCTACTCCAGTCTATGATGTCCTCTGAAAATAGAAAGCATAGGTTAAGAAGTGATAAATGTAGGGGCGACTTGGTAATTGCCGGCAGTGCTTCCATAAAGTGGGGCTTAGGCTGGGAGGAAAGGTTAAAATGTACAAGATGCAGATATGTAGGCAAGCATTATAAGCTTTACAATGAGGTTCCATCAAGTACCAGGGGCAGAAAGGCAGCTCAGATCAATGTAGGCTTCCAAATAGGTGTTGCAAGTACTTCTATTGGGAACACAGGTTCCCGCAGAATTCTCAACACAACCAATATCATTGCTCCCTCTCCACTTGCTATGCAAAAACAAGCAAATAAGGTCAATACTGCCCTTAAATCCCTAAATGAGAGAAGCATGTACCAGATTAGAGAAAACTTAGTTGCTGAAAATGCCAAAATTGGTCAAAAAGATCCTTATTTTTAACTCTGACGCGACACCCTTTCAAGCCGGAACTATTGCCATAAGCACTATGTGTGAAAACAATACCAGAAACAAGCAAATTGTAGGGGTACAAGTAGCAAATAAACTATGCAGGACTGCATCAATGCTCAGGAATAAGGGTAAACCTGTTCAGTGCCCCAATCATAGGGGGCATTGTTCTGCAAATGTTTCAGAGAGGGAACCAATAGGTGATGAAGGCAAATGGAATAGGTTGTTAGGTGACCAGATCTCTAAGGACATCAAAATAGCAAATTTCACTTGTGATGGGGACAGTAGGGCATTCCAAGGTGTTCGTAACTCTCACGGTCACAATGTGGGTCATCTTAAGGATCTGAGGCACCTAGGCAACTCGCTGAAGCGCGAGCTCAACAAAGCGCCTTTCTCAAAGGGCATGCTCAAGGGTCATTCCAAGTCTAATATCAGGAGTCGGTTCGCTCTCTCGGTCAAAGCTAGGTGTATGGCTGAGCTTAAAGCTGCCCACAATAAACACCAGGGTGACATCAAGGTTCTAAAGAAGGTCATGGTTGATGTAATCGCAACCATTGTTCTATGCTTCAGTGGTTACTGCGGTACTCATTGTGCAAAGTACAGTTATGTCTGTGCTGGTACAAATAGGCAAGCTAAGAATTTCATGCCAGACAATGTCAAGGTTAAAATGGTTGACAGTGACCAACAAGTCCTTAAAAAATGCATTGAAATGGTTTTAGGTCCAGCTGCTCTTGACGCTACCAAACTTTTAACCACAACCCAAAAAAGTGAAGCAGTAAACAGGTCGTACCAAGCTGTCAATCCTAAAACTGTGACTTTCTCACGCAACTGTGTAGGTCGAATTCACGGGCAGGTTCACAAATTAAACAATGGCTATGCTGACTCTGTACTTGCAAAAACCACTGAACTAAATGCTAACCTTACCCAGGGGTCAAAGATTATTAAGCAGATAGCATATGAGGACCGCAACGACCTTAACCGAAAGCAAACATCCGCTACCAACAAAGCACGAGCTTTACGTGCCAGGACGCGGAATTATCGATACAAACTGCATGAGGAATTACACTACGGCAAGGGCATGAGTGACCCCAAACCTGATTATGACAGTCTTCCACACCTTAAGCATCATAAATATGCTTAGTTGATTGTGTACCTGATAATAAATTGTTATTATTACCTGTTTTGGCATAAGAGACCTCTAACAAGTGGCCCTCGCGTCAGCATCAGGCGTTCCTCTACCTGAAAAAGGCAAAAATACCCAATAGAAATAGATATAAAATGAAAAAAAACATGCATTTATGTATTTTAAGTGTATTTCTATGAATAAAAGGAAGTGATAAAGCTTGTTGTATTCATGTTTTTACCAAATATGCAGGCTGGCTCAGTTCCATGCCCGCTGCACTGTCCGAACTGTAAACATGTCCGGCTTTCCATGTTGGTGGAATGGGGCTCTATGTTTAAATGTTCAGGCTTAACACACAAGCTATTGTTGCATAAGTGGCTCACAGAGTCCCTGGCGTTCAATTCTGACTTCATGTAGCACATTAACGCTACACGGTGAACCAAGTATGTCTCTGATTTTATGTCCGAAGGCAATTTAGCCCTCATTCGGCCATAATAGGGTAAGGAACTATTTGAAATACAACCATTCCAGATCAAACAATCTGAATTGATGCATTTAATGCACTTATTTTCTACTCTTTTGCTCAGAAATGACCAAAAATCTGCTTTCTCATCCATATTTTGCACTTGCAGACGATATTTTATTTTAACCCAAAGTCAGTTTAGGTCACAATATACTAAAAGATTTCCTTAACAAATTCAATGTAAAAGCAATAAATTCAACAAAAAATAAACTCAACATTTTGCGCGTAGAGACCCTCATAACCATACCTTTTCTTAAAGAGCATTCCGAGCCGAATTGATTTAGACAATAAAAAAGATAGGTCATGTGATATGTAAGAAAGAACTCGACGCGAATCAAAGTTCACTGTTTTACGGCCATCTTTTTACCGGCTACTCTCCAGTTGAAGGTATACTGCCAACTGTCAACGTCTCGTCATGTAGTCTCCAACCTTCAAGCGAAACAGTGAATTTTTAGTACACAACAATGTTTTTCCTACCACACGTACAAAGAAATATTCAAAAATAAAGTCATGGCAAGTGACTATACAGAAAATTGTGTCTTCAAATAAATGGTGTTGATTTATTTAGAGAGTATAGCATTGCACACCTGAAATATTTAGTATACTGTAACCTGCACGGGAACAACGAACAAATGGTGCGCGCGCGCCTTTTTTCAATGTATTCATGCGCAGTAAACATCGCCGAATCACAATCGACGTTTTAACATTCCAAACCCAATCAAAACCCTAGATGCCAAATCGAAGGCATCAGAGACGCAAAAAAGCGCTCATCGAAATTCACGTGGAAACCGCCCAGAGTAAAATTGTTCTCCCGAAAAAGTAAAAACAAATCGGATTACCAGTGGCGTAACTAGGCACACTTCTTTTAGAACGTTTAGCTTAAAGAGAGATAAGAAGACCACATAGCACGAAAAAATTCACACCATCGTAATGACAACGTTGTATCAGTCATCTTGAATAAATATGTTTTGTATATTATTTAGATTTACATTATTAATAAATGCTTATGCAGTTTAGAAAAATTACTAAACTTACCGCGAGTATAGTCACATTTGGTCTAGCTACGCCCCTGATTACAATAATGTCACGGTCTGCTTGCACGTGCTTTACATGTTACAGCTTTAGCAGGCAAAACTGGCCAATCAGATTTCATCAAGATGTGTTTACATACGAAACAATTGTTGCCGGGGTTGGTATGGGTTAACTTTTAAGCGACGAAGGCGGGGAAAACAATAACTCGTGCACAGGCTGTAAATAATATAATTATTTATTTATTATAACAACGAATCCTCTTTAAATATATCGAAATACAAAATACATGAATCATGTTGGTTGTGTGTACCGACTACATAACAATAGAAAAATACAAAGAAAATAAATACAAATATCAAAATACAAATTTACACACAAATTGAAGATATTACACGTAATACCGTAATACAAACGCGGCATATAAATTATAAGCTAACTATAATTACATGTAAATAATATAATTATTTATAATATAAAATTATAAATAAACATCTGTATAGATGTAACGAAGAACAACGAAGACGTGAAAACGTGATTCGATGTACTTCAGAAAATCGCCAATGGTCAATTTAAATCTCGAACTGATTTAAAGTGAAACATGGATTAGTTTTTGGTAACAGAACGAATTACGCTGATTGAACTAGTTTACTCGAAACTACTGACTACTGGTCACTACTACTACTAATTATTGAAATAATTGAAAACATGGGATTTTAAGTGAACAAACATAACAACGTACATTTCTATCATTTTATTTCACAATTAATAATTCCATGATAATAATATAAAATATTATCGCTGCAACACAATGAAGATAACTGATATTATCTTGCATCTTTTGTTTGATTATTAGCGGCCGTATTCCAGAAACATCCTAATTAAAATCTTAACCTTAAAATCATCATATTTCATAAGATTTTATTTCATATTTAAATGGCTGTGTGCTGTTGATTAATTATTAACTGATTATTAACTGCTGTTAATGGGTAAGTGCATTTTTGTTATGAAAATAATCTTAATATTGTGAAAAGATTTCTGATAATACGAGTATGAGTTCAATGTCAGTTTTCGTAGAATTAACAAATGAAATCTTAATAAGAACAAACGAGCAATTTTAAGAAAATGTTCATTAATATCTAAGGACATATTTCAGTTTTTGATGATGAAATTATTTCTTTGTATGTTTCTGATCATAGAGAAGTAAAATACCGAGCAATAACGAATATGCGTGTGGTATGCGTAAAAACTAATATCAGTTAAAAAAAACCGGCCTCTCGAGCTTCAAATTAAAGGAAAGTTATTATCTATGATTTCTATTTGTTCTCATGTGCAAGGTCTGCAACACAATGCACGCGAATGCATTACAAAAACAAGAGCTGTCTTAGGACAGCGCACTCGACTATTCATACTTCTTTGTTAGAGCTATGTGCCTTGGTCAGTGACCTTACATAATGACCCCGAAGACATGTGGGATGTTTCAACTGAAGATCTGTATTAGTTACAAAGAAATGGGCATGCACACAAGCATTTACATAAGTACAAAAAGGCCAATGACCTTATATAATGACCCTGAAGACATTTGTGAACTTCAATTGAATAGAGCATTACGCCGACGAAGGCAAACGGGTGAGTAGAATAGCTCAGACTAGTCGGTGAATAGTCGAAGTAATAATTTGTAACATCGCAAGTTACCCACGTCTTCTGATTCCGACATCGCGTTTACAATTGCCATTTTTCTTCCGAAATCACTAAAACTCGATTTTCGACACTTATACTTGATTGTAAATAATTTTTTTTTATCAAAACCAGATTTCTTGAAATAATTATGAATCTGGCATCTAAGCCATTATTCACTAACCTATTCTTAGACTTTAGAATAAAGAATAGACTCAGACTCAATAAAAATACTTCTGCGTTCGCAAATATGCTGGGTACCAATGTCGCTATTGTCATTAAAAAGTGTATGTTCGATTTTACAACATATATATTTGCATACATTAAACAACCCGATAAAGTTAATTACCAGATACTTCGATTTAAAATGAAAGAGAAGTTAATACGAACTATTGTTGAAAAACGCATACTGGTTGTATACACGTTGACGCGACGTTTTAGGTTACACAACACTAATAAACTATGCAAAAGTCGACAATCATATTTGTTGACTCATTCGATATTTGTCAGCTTACAAGTTATTTTGTCACTTTGATCTGTTTATTAAAAAAAATGATTTGAATGATCGTACATACACACTTAAACAAATCGTTACAAATAAAGAACTCAGATTCAGATTAACAGCTTTCTCTGAACAGAACAGTGTCAATAATATTCTTTATTATTACGTCTTAAGTCTTAGAATAGACGGGCGAATACGGGCCCTGAACAACATTTAAAAAACACATATATGTTGACAAAACTACGAATGTTCTCGTTATGACTGTAACATTTCACCAGAAACCAATGGTTCTACATGTGGCTAATGAAAACATTATCTAGTTATTTTTGTCACCGGGTACAATCAATGCTGTCCAATTCAATAACGAGAGCTGTCGGAGGACAGCGCGCTCGATTTGTCTCGTACTTGTGAGAGTAACTAGCATTTTTCTAAAAATCCCTCAAGCTATTCCTGAGGTAGAAACTTACCGAAAAACTTAAACCTACCCAAATTGCTTGCACTATAAGTTTCGATGTGTAAAACGACTAGAGTTAACTAGAGTTACCAAACTTGGCCTATGGGTTCATTATAACAGGGGGAATACATGTTTGAAGTATGAATAAATAATCCCTCGAGCCATTCCTGAGAAAAAAGCTTATCGAAAAACTTTAACCTAGACGGACGACGACGCCGACACCGACGCCGGGCGAGTAAAATAGCTTGCCTTTTCTTCGAAAATTCGAGCTAAAAAGTGAAATTAATTATCAAATGACATAAACGCGAGATCGTATTTTTGTTAAATATAAAATTTCTTAAAGACTGTAATACCAAACACATTCGTAGAATTTATTTGAACACACAGCAATCATAATCAAGTTTAAAGATAGAAATCCAAGTAATCAACACGAATGCACATCGTACACTAAGTAATTAACGCGAATAAAGATCGTACATTAATTAATTAACACTAATAACGATCGTAATCAGCACGAATAAAGATAGTTCTGTCAGTAATCATAGAACACTAATTATTTATCATTAATTAAATACCGTTCACCAAGTAATCGTCACAAACAAAGATAGAACACTTAGTAATTATCACGTTTTAAGATAGTACACTAAGTAATTATAACGATTAAGTATCGTACACTAAATAATTATCGCGAATAAAGATCGTCCACTGAGTAATCCTCAAGAATAAAGAGTATACGCTTATCAAATCTTGCGAATAAAGATCGTACATTAAGTAATCGTCACGAATAAAGATAAAACACTAAGTAATATTCACTAATAAAGATCTTACATACAGTAAGTATCACTAATAAATATCGTACTAAATAATCTTCATGAATACAGATAGTACACTAGTTATCGACACGAATAAATACCGAACACTAAGTAATTATCACTAATAAAGATTGTGAACTAAGTAATCGTCACAAATAAAGATAATAAACTAAGTAATACTTTTGCATAATGATCGTACACTAAGTAACTATCACTAATAAAGATCGTGCACTAAGTTTACGCCACGAATAAAGATAGAGCACTAATTAATTATCAATAACTAAGATCGTACACTAAGTAATAATCAATAATAAAGTTCGTACATATAGTAATTGCCACTAATAAAGATCGTACACTACGTAATAATAACAAATTAATTTCGTTCATCAAGTAACTATCACGAATAAAGATCGTACAATCAGTAATCCTCACGAATAAATATCGTCCACTAAATAATCCTCACGAATAAAGATATAAAGATCGTACACTAAGTAATCCTCACGACTAAAGAGCGTACACAAAGTAATCATCACGAAAGTTGACATATAAAAGTTGGACAATTGTAATTGCTGATAGGTAGGTTACTCTTAAGGTTTAGGTTTAACTTTGTTTATATAAAAAGTCATACATTTCTACAACCTCTTGTAAATTTTACGATATTTATGTCTGGCGCACAGAAAAAGAAAGCAACAACAATAATACTTTCTTAGTCCTTGCGAATACAATACGATAGTAATATCAGAGCAACATCATACAGGACAATTATAAATTGTGTGTTTCTCAGAAAGAGACGTGTTGCCAGGCTAGCATTTGAAATATGAAAATTCTGAGAGCAGCCAGTATCGGAGTCTTCTAGGCTGCATTTTATGAAAAAAAAAAAAACACACCTACACTCGTGGCGATTTCTTTCTTGTCTGTCGTTGCAAGAGAAACTATTTAGTTTATGGCAACCAGACCAGACGATACTTCAACGTAAGTTGAATAAATCAGCAGCAGAATCAAGTAAATCGCGATTTCTTCGCAACGCCAGGATAGAAAGCCAAAAAACATACAAAACTACTATTTCAGATATATCGTGCACTCGATGTCGCCGAGAAGCTTAATGCACGTGTACCGGTCTATACAGAATCACTCGCATCCAGTTTGTAGGCTTCCGGTTCACGAATTAACTCGGAACTAGTCCGCATCTCGAAACAGAAAATATGACGCGGAGCAGACGTGAAGACGACAATTTGTGTACAAGACAGATCCGCGTGTCCGAAACGAGGCAAGAATTATAGACCAGTCTATGTACAACAAGCGTATTTTCTGACGCGAGGGTTTCGAGAGAAACATTTTAACATGATGCTCGCTTCTTTTTCTTTATAGACAAAGAACTCAAACTATCGTTGTTTAACTACCCAATAAACAACGCAAAAAGAAGTCCCGATTCTGAGAGGAGCATAGTAAAAAGTAGTTCCAATTACAATTGCAAAAATATGTCAAATCATGTTAGAATCGAAATAATTTTCGCATTATCGTTGTGTATCGGCCAATAAACAACTCTTTGTCGTTCTGATGCGTAGCTATTAAACAACTCGGGCTAACGTGCCCGTGGTTTAATTCCATCAGAACTCCAAATCGTTCTTTATTGCCCGATAAACAACGATATATTGCAAATTATTTCCTTATTGAACGAAAATGATATTTACAACACACGGACAATAATTATATGAACATTTTCATAATTGTCTAGCCAATCAGTATAAATAGTAACAAATAAAGAACACGAATACTGTCAATCTTGGTTATCATGAAGAGACACATAATAATATACTTTGTTACTCTATACCTTAACTAACAGAAACTATGTATGCAAGCTGTTGTCTGACCTGTGATACTATCAGGTAGTGTATCATGTTTTGTACCACTTTTATAAAACCACCAGTTCGAAGTCACGATCTCCCGATTACAAGGCGGACACCGCATCGATCACCCTAGGCTTACTGCAACTTTATTTGTATAACATAATATCTATTAAAATATTCCATGTCCGTTAGGAACCGATTTACTTTGTGTATATTGTTGCGCGATCAATCATAGAAAAGAGAAACATATATAGCATGTTACGTAAAAAGGAAATACGTTGTATGGCAAGGTACATTACCAACGAGTATTAATATGATACCTTAGTGTGTTGTTATGAGAACTTGTACCAAGTTTCGCTGCTTTTTTTTCAAGAAACTCGTTCAATGCATTTCGTTTAAATTTCGTGTGTAATTATTTTGACGTCCCGATCGGATAACGTAAATTAAAACTTTTTTATTCCAGTTATGAAATGCACTAAAACATTTCGAGCATTTAAAATGCATTCCTACAAAGACATTTCAATCGTTTTTTTAAATTGACATTTAAGTTAAATTGCGGACATTGAAAATGATAATAGGCTGTTTGCAATGCAATTTGACACCTCTATTTTTGAAATGAAATTATATTAAAACTGGTCGCGATTATGTTCGTAATTTGAAACATGTAATAGTTATAATACAAATATAAAATTAATATGTACGCTACATTGCAAGTATGGTGTATATTAATTTTAAATATATATCCAAGTATAAAACGTATTTGTCATTATTTGTTTATGTAAAAAGATAGTTGCTTGTTTTTGCACTAGCGGCGTTTCAAAATGGTGAAAATTCGTATGTGTAGTATGGACAAACACAGAAAAAAGAGTTGTTTCGCTGTTTATCTTCGATCAAATAAATCTAAATCTAACATTTTCACGCCACAATTCACAGCACCATCCAATATAATGAGTGACTTATTCAAGAAATAGTCATATGCAGTGTATAAAACCACACAATCAGGCAACGTTAACGTGTTAAACAATTAAGTGCCACTTATATGTAAATATCACAACCAGAGGACGCACCCAGGTAACTGTCCGGGCGACACATCGACGCTACATAACCTGGCGATACAACGACGTAACACAACCAGGCGACACAACGATGGAACACAACCAGGCGGCACAATGAGGTAACACAACCGGACGACACAACGACGTAACATAACCACTCGACACAACGACATAACACAACCAGGCGACACAACGACGTAACACAACCAGGCGACACAACGAGGTAACACGACCGGGCGACACAACGAGGTAACGTAACCAAGCGATACAAGGACGTAACACAACCAGGCGACACAATAATGTAACACAACCAGGCGACACAACGACATAACACGATTAGACGACACAACGGTGTAACACAACCAGGCGACACAACGACATAAGACAACCAGGCGACACAACGACCTAATACAACAAGGCGACATTGCGAGGCAACACAACCAGGCGACACAATGACGTAACATAAACAGGCGATACAACGACATAACACAACCAGACGACACAACGACGTAACACAACCAGGCGAAACAGCGAGGTAACACAACCAGGCGACACAGCGATGTAACACAACCAAGCGAAAAAGCGACGTAACACAACCAGGCGACACAGCGAGGTATCACAACCAGGCGACACAAAGAGGTAACACAACCAGGCGACACAACGACGTAACACAACCAGGCGACACAGCGAGGAAACACAACCAGGGTACACAACGAGGTAACAAAACCAGGCGACACAACTATATTACACAACCTGGCGACACAACGTCATAACTAACCAGGCGACGCAGCGAGGTAACAAAACCAGGTGACACAACGACGTAACAATACGAGGCGACACAACGATGTAATACAACCAGACGACACAACGACATAACACAACCAGGCGACATAACGACATAACACAAACAAGCGAAACAACGAAGTTACACAACCAGGCGTAATAACGACGTAACACAAACAAGCGACACAAACGCGTAACGCAATACAATCCCATGGTAGACCACAAACACACTAAGGAATCAGCATAGGCCGCGTTTCCGCGAGTCCCTATCCGTAACCGGGGTCGTATCCGCATACGTATCCGCAAAATTTCAATTCGGAAGGCCATTTCCATGCATCCGTGTCCGTGTATTTATCATTGTCTTTCTGTTTGATTCTGGCTATCAAAATGTCGAAAGAGATTATCAATTTTAATGATATTTACTGATGTGAAATAAAACATATTCTAATTAATGATCATTTAACCAATTCCAACGAATTCCCTATAGCTGACAGCATTTGTTTGAATTCAGCAAATTCCTTTCAATTTGTTAGCATTGAACAAATTTAACACTTTTTAGAATATAAAACTAAACCCCTATATTTTATAATATAGTTTACACAGTATGTATATTGCCCTTCGTCTTGCTGCATTTCGTCCGTATGTTGTCCGTATCCGCACAAAATACTCAGTGAGCGATTCTATACGGACGCACTATACGGACACGAAAATGCGGATACGGATACAGAGATACGGAACCTGTCCAACGATTTTTAATGTGTTCGATGTTTACCCGATCCATGAATAAAAATTGTACAGTATGTTCCCTAATGAATGAAGATCTTACAATTAAAAAAAAAAAGTCACAAATAAATATCACAAACAAAGCAATTATTTTGAAAAATTATCATCATTTTGTTACAAATAACAAGCAACAACTGTACGAAAGTACGCATAACACTAAAACATTGTGGAAAGCCTAGCTGGGAGGTCACGCACGATTCGGAGCCTCTCGTTGTATTCAGCCCTGATAATTTCTGTGAATGTTATACTGCTGAATAGGTTTTAAAGTTTTTTTTTAGAATCCACATACTCAACATACGACGAGCCTTCAACAAAATTTCAAATCTTGGCCACTTCTTTTCGGTCGGAAGTGGGAGGGGACACAAGCAATATTTTTGTACAGCCATATAAGGTTGTGCGCTCTCCAAGTTAAGAGGTGCATGCTGCTATTTAAAACGGCTCGAAAAATTGAAAAGCTTAAGATTCCGAAATTCTATAATTGGATTTTCTTACCAAAATAAATGCATAGTTTGAAGATTTTGACACAATAGTTGCAACTATATTCCACTAATATTAAGTACATTTGTATAAGTCGCGAACATGTTCCAAAGCACTGCGATATTTATTACTTTGAAAGGGACGTATATTCTTTTTCAACTTCCGTCATTGCCTAATTTCATATTATTCTCATCCATGGTACACGGCCTGTACTCGGATAATCCTAAAGCAGTGCAGCGACCCTAACGCAGTGCCATAATTGCGGATGGAAAGTCGGGGCTACTTTGTTTTATGCATATTTTTCTTATTTACAGGTATGTTTTTGTTGTAATATCCGTCGCCATTGATAAAATAAGTATTAAATTCAATATACCTAATGTTACATCTAGCAATTATTGGGTTGTAAGATGGAATGCTGAGGAACAAGGCCAAACATCCAATTAAAATATGTATAAAAAATCGTACAAAATACTTAGATGCTTTAAATTGCCATATTATTTCGCTGTGTTGAAGCAAACATATACTGTTTCAAAACCCTGTTTACACTGTGTTGTTATTCCATTGGATATGGACACAATACTCGTTCGAATGTGCAGACTGCGAATACATGGATAAAACCTAACTTCTAGTTGATAATAACCGAACGCAATGTATACTAGGAACGGATAAAAACCAAACCAACGTATAAAACCCAACAAATAAACACCTAACCGACAAACATTCTATATAAATGAATTAATATACATGTATGCTGAACGACTATAATGGACCTTTATATATTTATATTTTCATTCCAGTCGTATTGTATAGTTGCTCGTTCACCAGTGACAATTTTTAACGTGTATTTACATATAAAACTTTACCATGAAAACCTGTGTTGAAAATCGCGAGCTTTTGCTGGACGAATATGTAGTTGGAATAATGGGTATCGCTCGAAATTCTATCCTGATAGAGTGCCAAACAATTTGCAAAGACAGAAAAAATCCGTTATTATTAAAGACGATGTCGTATATATAGTTCAAAATAATGAAAGTGGAACACCCTTAAAAATGTAAAAGAATAGAATGCAATCGTAGTGACCCTCTTGTGAATATATTTGAACGTCCAAAGTTTAAGTGTGTATAAGTGTGACACATCTTCTGACAGTTTAGAGGAAATGATTGAACAAGCACATTAATAACACTTAAAGAAATTATTTCATGTATACAGGACGAACATATATTTTATTTTTCAGTGTGTTAGGTAATTATCCTTTTACGTTCGCACTTATCCATCACAGTTTCCTACATCAGTCAGGAATTATCCGCAAGCACATAACCACTTCACAATAAAGACAATGTTTTAGCTGTAAACATCGACTTTAAACTTTGATATGATTACACATTGTCGTAGAGATGTTCATTTAACTAATATAGTTTTCAAGTAAGGTACTAATGCATTTTAAGATATTTTAACAGGTCGGAAACATAAAAATGTTCTTAAGCGGACTTTCGGGTACATTATAATGACTTCAAGCATCATAAGAGTGATTGTCAAACAAAATATTAAGTACATAAACCACTGTACACTATAACTATTAAAAGATTTAAATTAATACTTAACACAAATATAACAACATGATAAAAACATGACAAATAATAGCATATTCTGTCTCTGTGTACGCCATTTTGGCAAAGCGTTAGGGACATAATTCTGAAAAATTGCAGGTCATAGTAATGGGCCTTGGTCAGTGACCTTACATAATCACCCTAAAGACATCTGTGACGCTTTAAGTGAATGTCTGTAGTAGTTACAGAGATATAGAGGATATTAGGTTAGTGTCTTTGTGTACTTGAATTTATCCGACGAGTTAAAGAAAGGTTTACACGGCGAGGCTTGCCGTGTAATAATATTTTTATTCATTTATTCTATGTTTAACAAACACAATATTAACGTTTAATTATTTGAAACAATACTCAAAAACGCATTAAATTTACTGAATCTAACCTTGCGTTGTAATATGGTATCATTCATGATGTTTCCGCCACTCAAAATAGTCCTAAACAATTCAATGCAAAACGCAGTGTAACAAGATAAAATATCGCCATATGCTTCGGTTCAATTTTGATCAATATGCCAAATGCTATACACTACAGACTACAGTAGATAAAAGAAGGTTTTATTCAAATGCAATTCCGTATTTCGACCAAACTCTTCAACAACAAAAGACCAAAATGGCTTGCAATTTTAACTTTCCAAAAATGTATGCAGGATTTATCTTCGCCGAGATGTTTATTACAGCATTGCTATTACCTTTCAGAATATACACACAACTCGTGTGACTCAATTTTTCCAGAATGACACAGCATAAAATTTAAAATGAAATTCACCTCTACTCACCCGAGTTTTTCATTGATAAAAAAAACGTCGTGTTGACTTGTTTTACAGAGGTTCTAGCTTCCATAATGAGTCGTTAATCCGAGCATGGCATAATCGATAAAGGTGCAAACAACATCATCATTCTATTCCTTTTAAAACAGTTGGTGTAAGCGGGTAATTCTTCGTGGATAGACTTTCTTTGATCAATCAACAAAGAAACGGTTTATTTATCAAAGAAATAGCCCTTTATGTAAATTTCCTTTCAAAAGTAAACTAATCGAAGACTGCATCCAAATTACTAGATCCAAATCCTTGTGTTGGCAACAACTCTGTTCTCCACTCACAACTATCCAGCCTGGGCCCGTATTCACAAAGCCCCTTAGGTAAAACTTCAGTAAATTCTTTAAATTCATACAAATCCTTAAGTCCCTGGCTGTTTCATGTATAGGTCTTTTAACATTAAAATATTGTTAACATGTAAATATTGCTTACATGTTTAGTATTACAGCCTTCTTTGCACAGAAATCTTTGGATTTCACAATGAAAATTTGATCTAAAGTTTTCACTTAAGTACAACTTAAGTTAAGATTTCCCTTAGGAGCTTTGTGAATACCAGCCCAGGTATCGGAAAACACTCGACTTATAGAAAATTGAAATGGGATTAATCTCACCGGTTCCATTCGAGCCATATATTCCACGGATACACTTTTTGATATAAATCTTATTATCATAATCCATCCATAACACAGAAACACTAAATATTGTATTCTGATTGCTCTTTTTAAATTCCAAGTGTGTAAACTTACAACTCAACTGAATGACGTAAAACAAGTGATTGTGTCATTATGCGCGCACGTGAATTTTGGCAAGTTATTTTAAACAGAAACTACCTGTATTGGCACGATAGCTAACGGTTATTGATTCTTTTCCTGTACACATTTTTTACTATTTAATTTATTGTAATGTAGTATTTATTGTAAGGTCAATAATACAATGTAATTATTGAATGTTTAGTGTCTTATTTCCACCAATAGAACTGTTAAATATCGCCCCATTTCGTAACCTTTAAAATTACTTGTTTATGACGTCACTCACATTCCTGGAAAAAGTAGTCCGTCAAAAGTATATACATGAGGGTGTCAGATAAACCTTGCCTGTCGGATAAAGCAAAAATTTATCTGACAGGTAGAATTTCCTTCTATAAAATCATTTAGTGGTAGGATAAATCTACTTGCTGCGAGCAATCCTTAACCTGAAATTTCTCTTGCTCGCAAACCTTAACCTGATTTATAAAGAATCTTAAGAATATTAAGAAAAATCTTTAAAATTCTCAAATTTAATTATTGGATTTTTTGACAAAGTAATGCATTTCTGAAAGATTTTCACACATAATTTGCAATATAATTCAAGGTGTATTAACATCTAACATTAGTCATGCAAATGTTCCAACGCATAGTGTTTTAACCACACATTATAATTTTGACTTATGTTCAACTGAAGTTAAGAATGGCTTACGAATCTTTATAAATATGGGCCATGGAGTTGTTGCACACAAACTTAAACCTGATTTTTTAAAGTATAAAACGGGGCATAATTCTGCTAAACTGCAGGTCAGAATTATGTTATGGGTCTTGGTCAGTGACCTCACATAATGACTCCGAAGACGTGTGTGAAGTTTCAATTGAATATCTGTAGTAGTATGGCTTGTTGCAGGCAAACCTTAACCAGAGCATTACGCCAAGGGCGACGCCAACTAACGGATGAGTAGTTTAGCTCGTACAATTCAGAGAATAGTCGAGCTAACAAGAATATATTTATTTTCGGGCAAGCTCAAAGATTTCGGGAAAGTTGAAGTGTTCATGGTCTTTGTCCGATAGGACAAGCGCTTCAACAAATTATAAGAGTAGTTCATTGATGTACTTCAAACGTTTACAGTATGTTTTATGAAATCACAGCTACACGTGTTTATTTCACTTGCTTGAAGGGCCGATGAATGACTCTTACGGTTTCTAACATTTATGTTCCTGAGTCCATATCCTGAAATTTCAGGAAAATTCAACGGAAACATAGTTTGAGTCTCCATGTTTTTTGTTTAATTGAGCAGAGTTGTAATTGTATAAAATAATTGTTTTGTATACACTATCCGTTTAGTTATAAGGTGGATTCAACGGAAGGGGCGCAACTGCTATCAGAAATTTGCAAACGGGTAAAATCGAGTTGTCTCCCTTGCTATCAACCAGATTTATTGTTCATTAGTCCAGTCTCGTTTACAAAGACATTAAAGTATAATTATTTCAATTTATTTGATACAGAAAAGTAATGAAATTATCCATGTAGATCTACATGTTACAAGCACATTCGATGAATTGATATTCCCACCGAATAAAGTATGCCGAAGCAAACCAAGCAAGAGCTGTCGGGGGGACAGCGCGGTCAATAAAATTAATGGTTTTAGAGAAATATTCATGTAACAAAATATGGCAATAATCGTAAAATAATTTTAGCTAAAGTAGTGGTACTTGTCATAAATCTGCACAGAGTCACCATAAAGACATTTTAGTTGAATAACTGTAACAGTATTGAAGGTATTTCATTAAATATCGACAACAAAAAATGAACAAAAAGAAACACCCACACTACCCAGATATGTCACTTGTCATTAGCAAGTATTCCAAGTTTCAGTTCAATATATGTAACAATATTCAATATATTGGACTTAAATTTAACAAAAAAATCAAAGTAATGAAAAACATTGTGCATTTTTCATTCGATAAAGGGCAATAACTCTGAAGAATATTGACTGATCCAAGTGATACTTGGCGTGCATCACTGCACTATGTTAGTGCATATTTTATATTTATTTTAAGTTTCATGGAATTCTACTAGCCAGTTACTGAGAAATGGCGGAGGACAGAAAAGCATAATTGTCGGGCGAAAGGACGGACGGACGAGTAACGACTAGGAGTATGGATATTACACTAAGTAATTATCACGAATAAAAACATTTTGTGGCATATAGAAAATATATATATATAATTCATTATTCGTTTTGGAAATGGTATTGTTAGGAAAAAAACGAAATCGAAACATTAGCATTGTCCATTATGTCCTTAAGCCTTTTCATTTACACAAGTTTAGAGCGAAATGTTATGTCTCATAAGAATGTATGTATGAAAAATGTTCACGAGTAGAGTGCTGGGGTAGATAGGTGAATTGCTAACCAGGGTCCGATTTTTTCAAAAATTCGTTAGCATGTTATAACAGGATTAACTTTGTTTCTTTATTTTCATATGGAAATAAAGTGTACATAATAATGTGCTCAAGACGTGTTACATTTTGAATGAAAAGTTTATGTCAGATAATCACAACAAATAATATAGTGAGTTGTAAAATAATGTTATAATTGTAATTTTTATCGATGAAATAAGAGACTTATGCCAGTTTTCCTGATGTCAAATCGAGAAATTGGAGCCAGTTACCTAACAACAGAAGCAGGCCATCGAGTTCTTCGTCGTAACGCAGGTAAGAGTTGCAGTGAAAAACAACTGCTGGTAAGTGACGGTTCGTGCCATTGTTTTCTTCGGAAGCTTGGTACACCTGTACCGGTATATACGGAGGAGGAAGGGACAGAAGTCAGTAACCACTTGCTTCCGGTTTGTAGACTTCTGGTTTACGATTCAGCTTGACCTTATCAGCATTTAAAGCCCGACAAGATGTTTCCAATTTAAACATGGGACATATTATTCGAAATAAGTAGGGAGATAACTTTGTAACCAAGACGCGAAAAAGTGGCGAGTGATTTAAATGGATTTAAATTCTTATAACAAAAAGCTGGGATAAAACAAAAGGGAGTTAAGTGAGTCCGCGAAACTCCGGTAACGGAAAACCTATGTTAAACTTTATTTATTTCACTAAATAATGTGTTTAAAACAATGAACAAGTTTCAATAGGCGTGGTATGGGCGCCGCCATATTGTTTTTGTACATAGCATAATATAAGAAAGGCAGTACACAATGTACCAAACCTCCCACACAAAAAAGTAAAAGTATACTTCTCAAAAAAGAACTGGTTTAGTATTAAAAAGTGCAGTAAAACAAATATGTCGTCTACTGGTTCGGAGAATACGCCTGAGCAGGCAGCAAAAGACGGGAAAAGTACAACTGTGTGCAAGGACCCTAAGGCAGGGGATAAACGAAATAGGGAAGTAGGGAACTTTAGTAGCGTAAGCGAGGCAGACACTAGTTTGAACGTAAAGCCAAATGTAAAACAAAAGAAAAAGAAACAGAAACCAGACCAAGATGAACAAAGTGAAGACAAAATAATGATTGAACTCAAAGAAATCAACAAAAAGTTAAGTAATGTCCTGACAAAAGACAGCTATGAAGTGAGAGATCTAGTAAAAGGCATTGTGAATCAGCTGAAAGAAGAATTACTAGGGTCTATCACATTAAGGGTAGAACATTTAGAAGGAGAACTCTTTGAAAAAACGGAAGAGAACATTAAACTTTCAAGAGAAATTGAAGAAGTTAAAAAAAAGCTGAAAGATCGAGAAGATGACAATGAAAAGCTAAGAAAGAGCCTGAAATCACAAGAAAGGGCAAGCGAGTACAAATTCAACGACATAGAACAATACAGTAAACGCAGTAACATTAAAATCGAAGGCATAAGTGATAAAGAAAACGAAACAGCAACAGAAACAGCAGACAAAGTACTCGAAACACTCAACCGTCATATTCCGGACATTAAACTGTGTCACGCAGATATTGACATCGCACATAGAACCGGACCTTTCAACTCTAAGAAGAACAGACCGATTATAGTAAAAATGATCTCGAGAATGAGAAAGACAACTATTATGCGCAACGCCAAAACACTAAGAAAACAGAATGATCCTATTTACGTCAACGACCACCTCACAAAGTTGAATGCACAAGTATTTGCATGTGTGAGAAAAAAGCAAAAGGACATTGTAACGTCGACATGGACACGGGATGGCAACATTTTCTACCGTGACGTGAACGAAATGGTCCACAAAGTTACACAAGACCAATTCCAGTACTGGCTAGAACTGCCTTGGCCAAGCACTTAACTCTGAAAACAGTCGCTCGACAGTGCCTATGGAGCTCTTTTACTTTTTTATACAGTATAGTTTAACGTCGATGGACTGCCACGAAATCCACGACCATTATGCATAGACCGAGAACGTTCTAGTGTAAACACTGCTTGGATGTAAGCGGATTAACATTGGCCCAACGAATATTAAATACCTTACTATCTATGATCGATTAAATTTTGCGGACGTTAAGCGCACTGCAGTGCATTTTTTTACACAAAATCTGACTTAGAATCTTAACTTAATGTTTTTTTTGTAGAACTATAAACATACTACTGATATACGGCGATAATAATGTATATTTCTTATTGAAAAAAAAGTTTATAATTAAAAACGTGTAAATCGGTATACATTAATTTGTTGAATTGATAGCTCAAAGTATGGTTGAAAGAAATGCATAGATTATATACCATAGTTTACATAGTTAAATTTCAAAAGTCGTCAACAATAAGTTAAACTCTATGTAAATGAATGCAAAAGCATATAGTTACCGGTGTACTTTGTAAACATATAAAGTACGCGGTTATTTTTATTGCTTTCTATCGTTCAAACATGGTCATATAGGAGCGATTTAATATAAAATATTTGTTAATATTAATTCCGAAACAAGATATCTAGGTTTTTCGCTTTTCGACCCTAGATTGACTAGAAATGGAACATTTTTAGAATGCAACCCCTTAGATTAATCTAGCCGGGAGTTAGGTTTATCGATATAGGGGGATTGCTTAGAAACATTTAAGTACATGTACATTCTACCCAAAAAGTTCAATCAAGTACACGTATATATAACTGTTACACATATGAGTCTTACAGAGTGCGTTTGTATTGTTTAGCTCTTGAAGATTCGCTACTTTTACAATAGAATGTTGTTATGTTTTCGTTAAGGAAATAAAGACCTGTTCTTATAATTCTTTCAAACACATACTTAATTTCATATTAACTTGTACAAAATACTGAAACTTTTTGGTTAAAGCAACGGTTATATTTGAGACCTGCAGCTTTAACTGTAATGTATATACTAACTTCAAACAGTGTACAAATAATAAAGTTACATTGATATTTTTAGTGTATGTTCTGCAAGGCTCCGGTTTTGAATCCAGAATGAATAATGAATGCTGTTTTTTTTTTGTTTATGTTTTTAACGCACGTGATTAAAAAGTCTTTAAAATGTGTATTTCATTATGTCGACTAACAGAAGTATTTGTACATTCTATATAAAAAGGCCCTATTTACGTTTTTACCTGCATATTAATACTGCAAGTGTGGGCCATCATATTTTTATAACACTAGGCCTTTTGTCTGTGTTGTTTATGCATAGGACTTTCTGAAAGATTAAAAAAAAAAAGTTAAAACATTAAATATATATTAACACTAATGATAGATATTAAACTGTAGTTCTCAGTTGAGAAAAAAATGTTCACACGTGTGTTTGCACATTGTTTCTAATACTATTATGTGAACAAATGTATATTTTACACAATCAAAGCTAATCAAAACTTAACCTACGAAAAGTTGTTTAAATTTGTGAAATTGTTAAAAATAGAATATGTTTATAGACGAGCACAATTATGTAGCGCGTGAACAAATGTATACACTTGTATGTGTATCTATTTCATTTCTATATTTTAATAGTCACTTGTAGGTAGCCTTACATGCTTTGTATAATTGCGTAGACTGATTAAACTGTCGGCACGCACGCACGCACGCACAAACACACACACACACACACACACACACACACACACACACACACCAATTTTGGCTAGTCCTTTCTATACAGATACTCCAGTTTTATATAGAAAATGTATGTGAACTATTTGTAGCTTTGTATTTCTGTTCTAGCTGCACTGTACATTGTGTAATGACTTGAATACCTAAAGATATTAGGCAAATGTCCTACCACCCATTACCCTGTTAATGATTAGGGCATTTTTTTATCTAAGATATGGATGGGGCTCAAAAAGGCATTCTGAATTGGCTCGATTTAAACATAATATTGTAACTAGTTTAAGGACACAAATCATAATTAAATTTTATATACTCTATGCCAATTAACATCTGTACTTTTAACACTAAAGGTTTAGCGTCATCAGCGAAGCGGTGCCAGATATTTCAATGGCTTAAGGAGAACAAGTTCACAATATGTTTGTTGCAGGAAATACACTGTAAAAAACCTATTGATACAGTTGCATGGTCTAATCAATGGGGTGGAGACATGTTTTTAAGTGGTAACAGCTCAAACTCTTTAGGTGTTGGCATTTTTATCAATTCTAATCAAAATTTGGATTATAAAGTTAAAAATTATATTGAGGTTATTGAAGGTAGACTTCAACTTTTAGAAATAGAAATAAAGGAAAAATTAATAATTATTATAAATATATATGGTATGAATACGGATAATGTAGACTTTTTTAACATCTTAGACGGCTATATACAAACATACAATGAGCACTCGATCATAATTGGAGGAGACTTTAACACTGTTATCAACTACAAACTAGATAAACTTAACGGTAGGAATGATACTAACAAAAATTGTAACAAAAAGATAAATGAAATATTAGAAAATTATGATCTATGCGATGTTTGGCGAATTTTACACCCAAATCAAAAAATATTTACCTGGCATTCAAACACGAAACCGCCTATATTTTGCAGGCTTGATTACTTCCTAATTTCTTCAAATTTAACAAATTACATAACATCATGTAAAATTACAGCGGGGTTTAAATCCGACCATTCAATCGTATCACTTCAACTTGAATTATCAATTGACAAGCGGGGTCCAGGATATTTCAAAATCACCAACTCATATCTACTTGACGCAGAATACCAAAGACTTATAAAAACATCGATCAATGAAATTGCTCGAATAAACAGTGAAGCCAACCCAAATACAATATGGGAAATTATAAAAGGCAACATTCGAGATGTTACAATAAAATATTCTAGCCAAAAAAATAAAACGAAACAAAAGCAAGAAATGGAACTTAAAAATAAAATATCTAAATTAGAAAAGGAACTCGTGCTTAATCCAAACGATATAATAACAGAAGAAAATCTTAAAAATGCTAAAAATGAAATGAACGAATTAGTTGAATACAATATAGCAGGAATATTATTAAGAGCTAAAGCAAAATGGATAGAAGGTTCAGAAAAAAATACAAATTACTTTTCCAATCTTGAGAGAAAACGATCTGAGGCTAAAACAATTCAACAACTCAAAACACAAGATCATAATGTAATTAACGACGGAAAAGATATACTTAAACATTTAAAGAACTTTTACGAACATTTGTATCAGAAAAACGCAAATATTGACATAAACCAAAGCGAACATTTCTTTAATAACATACAGCACAAAGTAAACTCAGATGTCAATGAAAGCAGACATATATCTGAAAGAGAATGCTCCCTAGCATTAAAAGAAATGCAAAATAATAAAAGTCCCGGATCTGACGGCATTTCAGTGGAATTTTATAAAATATTTTGGAATGAAATAAAAGATCATTTAATCAAATCTCTAAATTACTCCCTTGATAACAACAAATTAACAGAGCTCCAAAAACAAAGTATCATCACGCTAATACCAAAACAAGGAAAGGATACTCTTATAATTGAAAACTGGAGACCTGTCTCTTTACTTAATGTAGACTACAAAATAGCATCCAAAACAATAGCAAACCGTATAAAGCCACACTTAAATAAAATTATCAGTACAAATCAAACAGGGTTCATAAAAGGAAGATACATCGGCGAAAATGTCCGTATTATCCAGGAAATCATTGAAAAAGTCAATGACACAAACGAATCTGGTCTAATATTTTTCTCAGACTTCAATAAAGCCTTTGATAGTCTGGACCACGAGTTTATGTTCAAATGTCTTGAACATTTTGGTTTTAGTCAATATATTATAAATTGGGTTAAACTGTTTTATCAAAACGCAATGTCATGTGTAACAAATAATGGTCATTTTACTGATTTTTTTAATATCCATAGAGGAGTTCGTCAGGGATGCCCTCTGTCTCCTTACCTATTTATTATTTGTATAGAATTGTTATCAATAAAAATCGAGTCAGATCCAAATATTAAAGGTATAAATATACATAATGTGGAAGTAAAACAATCGATGTTCGCTGATGACGCATCCTTTATGTTAGATGGCACACAAAAATCATTTGAAACACTAATACATGCAATTGAACAGTTTGCATTAATATCAGGTTTAACACTTAATAAAAACAAATGCAAAGTTTTAAAACTAGGCGCATTTAAACACAGTGAAACAATACTGCAAACATAAAAAATTTATTTGGAACTCTCAACACGCATCAGCACTGGGTATAACGTTTAGCAACAATCCAAATGAAATAATTCAGTTAAACGTTCCAGCAAAAGTACAGGAATTTGAGAATTGTTTGCATAAATGGAAAAGATGGAACTTGACTCCAATAGGGAAAATAACAGTCCTTAAAAGTTTTGCAATACCAAAGTTGGTATACCCATTTACGGTCCTGCCGAATCCTCCTGAACATATTATGAAACAAATCACGCATACAAGCTTCAAATTTCTTTGGGACGACAAACCAGACAAAATATCTAGAAAACGTATTGTTCAAGATTACACAGAGGGGGGACTTAAAATGTTAGACATAGACTGTTTTTTAAAATCTCTCAAAGCAAGTTGGGTTAAACGTTTTATCTTCCAACAAGATTCAAAAATAATTCAAATATACACAAACATGCTTACAAGCGTTGGTGGAAACTTAATTTTTAAATCAAACCTTAAGCCATCTGAAGTGAAGGATTTAAAAATAAAATCGGAATTCCTAAAGAATGTAATACATGGATGGCTCTGTGGAACCTATAACGAAGTAA
The DNA here is from genome assembly GCA_027627225.1 of Congeria kusceri. Lineage (NCBI taxonomy): Eukaryota > Metazoa > Mollusca > Bivalvia > Myida > Dreissenidae > Congeria > Congeria kusceri. Next base: position 151,086 of record JAPFQT010000240.1, on the reverse strand, counting down.
ACATGACAGTGTCTAAACAAATTATTTGGAACAACTCGTCTATAAAAAATAAAAACAAAACACTATTTTACAAATCCTGGTTTGACAAAGGGGTTCTATTTCTAGAACATTTATTTGACTACAAGCAATTTTACTCCTTTTCAGACATACAATACCTATATAATATAGAACAAGGGGACTTTCTGAAATATAATAGTTTAATCTGTAGCATTCCGTCTGAATGGAAACAAACACTACAGCAAAATAATATAGACTATACAACCCCCGATAATATGTTAAATAAACTAAAAGATTCTACAAAAGTGTGTAAACTAATTTACAAATTACTGTTAAAAAGAGAAAAACCCATTGAATTCAAACAAATGAGCAAATGGAAAACAGTATTAGATTTGGAATCTCTAGACCCCAAGACTATTTTCAGCCAACCACTAAAGTTATCAATTGATACTAAAATTAGGTATTTCCAATACAAATATTTAATGCAGATCATCCCCAACAATATATACTTATACAAATGCAATTTAACACCCTCAAATCTATGTGACTATTGCTCTATGTACCCAGAATCAAATTTACATTTGTTCTGGGAATGCCAATGGACCCAAATATTTTGGACTGATGTAAAGCAGTATATACAAGAAAAACTTAGAATTGAAGAAACAATAGAACTAACTTTTACCACTATGTCCTTTTGTAACTGCGTAACAGTAAACAAAAATGATTCATTCTGTATAAATTTTATAGTTATGTTAGCTAAGTACTATATTTTCAAAAGCAAACTTGAAAAACGTGTGCCTCAAATAGCCAGTTTTCAAAATGTCCTAAATCATCGCCTCAAAATTGAAGAAATTATAGCAAAGTCAACTAATAAGAGCCAAATACATCAATTACGCTGGAGATGTTTTATGGAGGCATCTGACGAACGTGAAAGCCCCATCCAAACATCCTAACTAATTTTTTAACCAGCTTTTCATTTATTTATAACTTCTGGTCACTGTCCAGTCACTTTTGTGAAATAATTGTTTTTTTTTCCAAATACACTTTTTTATTATTATTTTTTTTCCACTGGTAAAGTTAAACAAACAAAACTGTTATTTTCAAACACCCTACTTATATTTGATAGATTTTTTTTTTCCCTTTTCTTCATATACACCTTTTCAATTGACCTCCCTGACAAAACATTAAAACATCTTTATTTTTTCTAGACATACTTATGTACAAGGTTTATAAATGGTGTTTTTGTATGTTCAAGTATAACAAATATGTCTATGAAAATTAATAAATTTGGAATAACAAAAAAAATATTATTCGAAAGACCAATTAACGTACCGTCGTCGAACATGGGACATATGACACAGGGCAGACGTGGAACGGGAATTCGCGCAGACGACATTTCCGCACAAGTTCAGAAGGAATCGCAGGGGTTATGAAACGAACTTTGGAGGGGTCGGGTGTCGTGACTACAATAACAAATAGCGATAGTATATTTGGTTAAAATTACAAACAATATTGATACACGGTAATATTCAACCATGCCGATTTGGAACTAAAATGCTAGGCACAGTACTTTATTCGTTGAATATTAGTAAGCTATACTCGTATCGTTGTGCCAAAAGTAAGTAGGTTTACCTGCCAAATATGTTAAGTTAATGTATATAAAATAGATATTGCGGTAATACAACAAACAAACAAGAGATGTCAGTGGACAACGCACTCTTCTATTCAAAGTATTTTAGTTGGTAAATATTTTGGAAAATTAAAGGGGCATACATTTGTTGAAATACATAGCTGAGTTATGGAAATAATTTCATAAATGTATTCCAAGTTTTAAGTGAATACTATATACAGTTTAGAAATTATAAGACTTTGGAACAAAAACTTTTAACCCCAACAACTTACATGTAATCAGGGGGCATATCTCTGTCAAAACAGAGTTATGTGGATTGCGGCACCTGATGCTGTAGTTGATGACAAAGGTATATTCCATTGTTCAACTGAATAGCCTATCGAGTTTTGAAGTTATACAACTTTTGAATATAAACTTTAACCAGAAACTATATGTGAAAAAAGGGGGATAACTCTGTCAAAAAACAAAACAGAGTTATGGGGAATGTTGCACTTGATGTTGGAATTGATGCCAAAGATATATTCCTCGTTTCAAGTGAATAACTTTTGTAGTTTTGTAGTACATTATGTGCAGTCATGAATAAAGATCTTACACTTAGTAATCGTCACGAATAAATAGCATAAAGCAATTGTTGTGAACAAGAGCTGTCAGAGGACAGCACGCTCGACTATTCGAAGTATTTCAGTTGGTACATATATCGAAAAGTGGAAGTGGCATACATTTGTTGAAATACAAAACTTTTAAGTGAAAACCTTATATAGTTTATAAATTTTAAGAATTCGGAACAAAAACTTTAACCACAAAAAATATGTAAAATGTGGGCATACCTCTGTACAAATACAAACCAGAGTTATGGAGATTGTTGAACCTGATGCTGGAGTTGATGGCAAAGGTATAATTCGAGTTTTAAGTGAATAACACATTTAGATTTCAAGGTATAAGACTTCTGAATATAAACTTTAACCAGAAAACGTCAGTAAACAAGCAGCATAACTCTTTTAAGATACAAAACAGAGTTATGGGGAATATTGTCCCTGATGCTGCAGTTAATGATAAAGGTGCATTCCAAGTTTCAGGTCAATAACTTTGTAGTGTTGAAGTTATAAGACTTTTAAATATAAACTTCAACCAGAAAATCATTTTGATAAAGAGGCATACCTCTGTCAAAATACAAAACAGAAGTATAGGATATGTTGCACCTGATGTTGGAGTTACAAATGTACAATTAAAGTTTAATGTGAATAACTTATGTAGCTTTGAAAATACAAGACTTTTGAATATAAACTTTATCCAGAAGACCCTGGCCCCACCCACCCCATATGCAATCCCAAGCGAGGTCTCGATATAAGGTATCTATGTATTAAGTTTCATTAAAAATCTCAATGCGTTCTCAAGTTATTGAGCGGAAACCGTTTATATATTTTTAGTAACAGTGAGCTTGACCCCACCCACCCCATTAGTAACAGTGACATTGACCGCACCCACCCCATATGCAATTCCAAGAGAGGTCTTGATATAAGGTATTTATGTATTAACTTTCATTAATATATCTCAATGCGTTCTGAAGTTTTTGAGCGAAAACAGTTTTTCTATTTTTAGTAACAGTGACATTGACCTTGATCCCAGCCATCCCATATGCAATCCCAAATGAGGCCTTGCTATAAGGTATCTATGAATGAAGTTTCATTACAATAGCTCGATCCTTTCTCGAGTTATAGAGATATGAAGTTGTTGCACGAAAACTTTAACCTGAATTTTTAAGTTCAAAAAGTGGCATAATTCTGCTTAATTGCAGGTTAGAGTTATGGGTCCTGGTCAGTGATCTCACATACTGATCCTTCATAATGTGAATAGTATAGCTCGAACTATTCTGTGAATAGTCGAGCTAATAACAAGAACAATATTATCTATGCTTTCTATTTGTTCAAACGTTCAAGCACTGCTACAAAATGCACTTGAATGCATTACAAAAATAATCAGTAACAAACCCACGACTTCTGATTCCGACGTTTACACGTATAGTAATTGCCCTTTCTCTTCCGAAATCAGGCCATTTTTTTCTGTGTTTCGGGCAACCCTATTCACCTAACGAAAACCCACCGACCCTAAAGTTTTTATTGAAGATTGTTTTTCGTAAAATCCGTATTTCCGTTTATAATGTGTCTTTAAAAAAGTAAAAACAAACTTAAACCCGACCCTACCTAACTTTTGTGAAACCGTTGACCGAAAAACACAATTTTTTTTGGCCTCACTATAAAACACTATTTTTGACATTCATGCTTGATTGTAGGTATGTTGTTTTCAAATTAAGATTTCTAGAAATAATCATAAACCTGACATATAAGAACTTATTCACCAACCTGTTCTTAGACTTAAGAATAACGAATAGACTCAGACTCAATAAAAATACTTCTGCGTTCGCAAATATGCTGGGTTCCAATTGTCATTAAAGAGTATATGTTCGATTTTACAACAGATATATTTGAATAAATTAAACAACTAATAATTAATTTCCATATACTTCGATTTAAAATGAAAGAAAAGTTAATATGAACTATTGTTGAAAAACGCATAGTTAACTACTTTTTAATCAGAAACTAGTTTTAGGCTGTACAGCCAGAAACTCCAATACATGTATACACGTTGACTCGACAGTTATTTTAGGTTACACAACACTAATAAACGATGCAAAAGTCGAAAATCGTATTTGTTGACTCATTCGATAGTGTATTCGTCACGGTTATGTTCATATGTCTGCTTTCAAGTTATATTGTATCTTTCATCTGTTTATTAGTATTCTTAAATAATTGATATGAATGATCGTACATACACACTTTTACAAATCGTTCTAAATAAAGAACTCTGTAATTTGAGTTGCTGAGTACCAAGACAGATTCAAGTAAACAGTTTTCTTTGAACAGAACAGTTTCAAGAATATTCTTTATTATTACCTCTTAAAGTCTAAGAATAGATTGGCGAATACGGGCCCTGGATGCCAACATATATGTTGACAAAACTACGACTGTTTGCGTTATAGCAGTAACATTTTCACCAGAAACCAATTCTACATGTGGTTATTTAAAACGGTATCTAGTTATTTTTGTCACCGGTTACAATCAATGCTGTCCAATCCAAACAAGAGCTGTCGGAAGACAGCACGCTCGACTTGTCTTGTACTTGTCAGAGTAACTAGCATTTTTCTAAAACAAACTGTTTGGAAAGTAACGGCCAAACATGTTTCTAGTTTGAATAAAATCCCTCAAGCCAATCAAGAGATACAAGCTTAGCGAAAAAATTTAACCTACCCAAATAAGTTTAATAAGTTACCCAAGTAAGTTTCTACAAAAATACCGATAATTATGACACATTTTAACCAGAGTTACGAAACTCGGCCTATGGGTTCATTTTAATAATAAATGATTAATGTTTGAATAAGTAATCCCTCAAGCAATTCCTGAGAAACCAGCTTATCGAAAATCGTTAACCTAGGCGGACGACGACGCCGACACCGACGCCGGGGAGAGTAGAATAGATTGCCTTTTCATCGAAAATTGGATCTAAAAATTAAAATTAATTATCAAAAGACATAAATGCGATATTGTATTTTTGTTAAATATGGAATGTCTTAACGATTGTTATACCAAACACATCCGTAGATTTGGTAGAACATACAGCAATCATTAGCGTAACGATCGTACTCGAAGTAATCAACACGAATGCACATCGTACACTAAGTAATTAACGCGAATAAAAATCGTACACTAATTAATTAACACGAAAAACGATCGTAATCAACACGAATAAAGATAGTTATTTCAGTAACCCTCAAGAATTTAATAGAACATTAAGTAATTATCACTAATAAAAGACCGTTCACCAAGTAATCGTCACGAACAAAGATCGAACACTTAGTCATTATAACTAATTAAGGTCGTACACTAAATAATAATCAATACTAAAGATTGTACATAAAGTAATTGCCACTAATAAAGATCGTACATTACGTAATAATAACTTATTAATTTCGTACATTAAGTAACTATCACTAATAAAGATAGTACACTCAGTAATCCTCACGAATAAAGATCGTACACTCAGTAATCCTCACGAATAAAGATTGTACACTAAGTAATCATCCGGAATAAAGATCGTTCACTAAGTAATCCTCACGAATGTTGACATATAAAAGTTGGACAATTTTAATTCCTGACAGGTAAGTAACTCTTTAGTTTTATTTTTAACTTTGTTTATAAATAAAAAACAACAACATAACTTTCTACAATCTCTAGTATACAAGACAATTATAAAGTGTGTGTTTCTCAGAAAGAGACGAGTCGCCATGCTAGCATTTGAAATATGAAAATTCTGTGAGCAAACACCTTTAGTTTCGCTGCCAATATCGGAGTCTTCCTAGGCTACATTTCATGAACAACAAAACAAAAACATGTATGCTCGTGGCGATTTATTTCGGTTCTGTAGTAGGAAGAGAAACTATTTTAGTTTCTGGCAACCAGGGACCAGTTGCTCAAAACTGTAACGGCCGATTAAGCTAACGGCCTGTTAACTTAAGTTGTAAATAAAATCAGTATTACAAGCAACTTCCTTATGAAACACTTGAAAATTATTTGAGCATACCAATTTATTTAGAATAAACACAGAGTTTACAATTGTTACATTTAATTTACATAAATAACTTCATCCAAAAGTTAACGGCTGTTAGCTTAATTGGCCGTTAAAGTTTAGAGCAACTGGACCCAGATCAGAAGATACTTCAATGTAAGTTGAGTAAATCAGCAGCAGAATCAAGTACCGGTAAATCGCAGTTGGTTCTTTTGCGGCGGGCAATCCCAGGGGAATTTTACTAATTGTATTTTTGGGGATCTAATTCCCCACCCTAGAGCGAAACATTTGTGTCTAAATCCCAACAATAGGGGATGCTTAACTGGTGTATCAAATAGCCCGGAGGCCAATATTACCGGGATCTAAAATCCGAACAAGGTATATTGTCCGGGACTTGCAGAATTATAGGAATATCTTCAGGGATTTTGTACATAATTAACTGGAAAACCAGACACTAATGTTTCTGTTATTGTAAAAATAATGAGATTTTGTTACATGCAAGGGTGCTAGGCAGTCACAAGAAGTCAACACCTCTGTGACACAACGACCACAACTCACGTGCATTTGATCACAATCTAATCATCTTGGAAATATTTAACAAACTGTCATTGTTTCAGTTTGTCAAACTCATATTGTATGATGCTTCGTGGAATGCCACGTTGTGCTCAGGTGAGCTAAGAAACGCATTTGGACAGGCGTATCTATGTTATTTTTTAAATCAAAACCCGGACGCGGGTCAGAAAAAAATCGTGTTTACTTCGCAACAAAAAAATCATAATCAATTAAAACCATTCATCTGGTGTTCTTTTGGACTATCGTGCACGTGCTGTCGTCGAGAAGCTTGTCGCTCGTGTACCAGTCTATTTCAGATGTTTCAATCCAACATTAGACACGTGACAAGCAACAGACGCGCAGACAACAATTCGTGCAGACGACAGTTCTAGAATCCAGAAGGAATGATGTAGGCTACCGCGTAGAGGCATCGGGAGTTTTGTCGCGTATGACAGGAGCGCTATGCATGGTCACATATTTCATTAATCATATGTTTCACACACCTGTGAAGAAAAGGATCTAATTTGTTACATTTGTAAGTGTGAAGAATGTGATTGGCAAAAAACTGTGTATCTTTGAGGATCACAGAAGAATCACAAAATAATAGGATTTCATTGTATATCAAAAATTTGGTGCGATAAAAACTTCACAGAACATGTCAAGAATAAGATTGTGCAGTGTAAAGAATAAGATCTCGATTGTCACACTGGGAAGAATCGGATACTATTTTTCACAGATGTGAAAACATGATTTGTGAAAACTATGGTCCTGCAGAGTGCAGGGCCACGGGGTCGACGGCTGCCCTTTTACATTGACACATTAATCACAAACAATACTTCGTAACATTTTAGATGATATGTGTATATTTCAATGAAACGATTTGACCATTAAGGGACAAAATAATGTGCATGGAGTATGAAACAATGAACAGTAATTCCGGGTACATGTTATAAAGGCGCGTCAGATTAAACAGTTTTTCCCACACGACAAAAAATTGCCAATACATTTAAAAGAAACATTTTAACTTTGTACATGACGAATGTCAGATTGATAAACGTGAAACATTCATACATTGAGTGTGTAATTTCAAGACGACAGCCATAATAATGTTGATAAAAAATCCCCTTATTGAAGGGTGGAAATAGAGTGAATATGTTATTCGAAACAAATTGCATTCATTCGCTATAGAACATCTATTAATATACTTAAGAAATAATGTTCGATTTAGAGTTATTTATCGGCTAATAAATCACAATTTTGGGTTTTGATGCATAGGAATTAAACCACGAGGGCGTTAGAACGACACATCGTTGTTTATTAGCAGATAAACTCAGATAATACGAAGAATATTTCGATTCTAACATGACCTGGTAACATATTTCGCAATTACAATCCGAAATATATTTTACAGTTTCGGAACTATTTTTTCGGGTTGTTTATTGGTACCTTAGTTTAACAACGGTAAATATTGTTCTTAGTCTAGTATAGAAAACACAAATCGTGTCATGTTAGAACATTATTTTTACATAACTTGCTAATGTTTTTATTTCCGCTGTTTAAGTTAAACTAAACAGCAGTTTTAACATGACACGCGCAGTTTTCTAAAGACAAAGAAGAAAATATTTCGTTGTTAAATAGCAAATAAACAACTCGCAAAAGTCGTAACATATACTTTGCATTGTAATTGCAGAATATGTTGTCATGTCATGTTAGAATCAAAATAATTTTCGCTTAATCGTTGTTTATCTGTAATAAAGAACGATTTTTCGTTCAGGTGCGCGAATATTCGATTCGATTAAATTTGCGATTTATCGTTGTTTATCGGCCAATAAACAACGATTTGGAGCTCTGATGCGTAGGAATTTTTAAAAAGGGCGTTGTTTAATAGCCATGCATCAGAACGACAAAGAGTTGTTTATTGTCCGATAAACAATGATAATGCAAAAATTATTTCGATTCTAACATGAATTGACAAATATAATTGCAATTGTAATGAAAACTATATTTTTCTATGCTCCACTCAGAATCGGGACTTCTTTCTGCGTTTTTTATTGGGTAGTTTAACAACGATAATGTTGTTCTCTGAACTCAAAACCGTTTTTATTTACAGATAAACAACTCTAAATCACAAATAATTTCTTAATTATACATGAATTCGTGGCGCCATACAACGTGTGACCAAACTTACCGAGTATTTTCTCCGCAGTTTATGCACCTATCAATGTTACAATATACTAATTCCAATCCTTATGTAATTTAATGTAAAAGCGATAACTTTAACCCTAAATAAATGCAACATTTTGCACATATGGACCCTCATAAATATACCTTTTATTCTTAAAGAGCATTCTAAGCTGAATTGATTTAAGCAATAAAAAGGGCATGTCATGTAATATGTAAGAAAGAACTCGACACTAAACAAAGATGACTGTTTTATCACCATCTTTTTACCGGCTACTTTCTAGTTCAATGTAACCCGTCTAAGCGCAAGTGTCATACTGTAGTCTCCAATCTTAAAACATATCAGTGATTTATTAGTGCATACCAATGCTTACCCTACCAACATCTCAAAAATATATATCAAAGCAAGTGTCTAAATCTAAAAACATGTCTTCCAGTTAAGCTCGTTGATTTATTTAGAGAGGACAGCCCTACACGACTTATTTATTTAGTGTAATGTGACCTGGGGAGGCGGGCAAACCCAGGGGAATTTGACTAATTGTATTTTGGGGGATATAATTCACCATCCTAGGGTCAAGTATTTTTGTCTAAATCCCGTCAATGGGGGATGCTTAATTGGTGCATCAAATGGCCCGGGGGCCAATATTACCGGGATCTAAAATGTTAACTAAGTCTATTTCCCAGGACCCGGAATTATTCGGCGTGTCAATTTCCCGCCTGTCGGGAATTGCTTTCAGTCTAAAATCCCGTATATGCCCGCCGCTCCCCCCTGGGGAAAAATATTGATAGGTGCATTAAGTTTATAGAATTGACTTATCGGTAGAGATATATTTGACAAGCATATCAAAGATAAAATAAGATGGCCAAATGGCCCCGTGTCGCTCACCTGAGTTGACTGAACCACAATAGCTCGTAAAAGGTTAATAGCGTATTCAGAGATGTGACCGCAATGTTTTTAGTGAATTAAAACAATCTGAAGGAATTTAATAAATGGTAGAAATATTTATTTAAAATTATCTCAAAATCCAGCAAGCAGTTTCAGACAAGAACATTTTCAAAATGAATGTCAACCAAGGAACATTTGTGCAAATTTATTTTGAAATTCCGGTAGGTGGTTTCTGACAAGAAGATTTTCAAAGTTTTCTATATAACATATAAGGACAACTGCCCAACCCAAAATGATTTGAAGAAATTTGGTAGAGGATCACCCAAGGAACATTTCTGTAAAATTATTTTGAAATCCATTCAGCGGTTTCGGACAAGATTTTTTTTTTTCAAGTTTTCTATATAGCCATAGAAGGAAAACTGCCACGATCCCCCAGTGGCTATGTTTTTTAACGAATCAAAATGATTTAAAGAAATTTGGTAGAGGGTCACCCAAGGAATATTTATGTGAAGTTATTTTGAAATCTGGTTAGCGGTTTCTTAGAAGATTTTCAAAGTTTTGTATAAAGTTATAAAAGAAAAAAAATTCACCAGCCCCTGGCGGTCTTTTTTTTTTATGAATCAAAATGATTTGAAGAAATTTGGTAGAGGGTCACCAAAGGAACATTTATGTTAAATTATTTTGAAATCCGGCCAGCGGTTTCTGAGGAGAAGATTTTCACAGTTTTCTATATAGGTATATAAGTAAAACTGCACCACACCCTAGCGGCCATGTTTTGTTTACGAAATCAAAATAATTTGGAAAAATTTAGTAAAGGGTCACCCAAGGAACATTTCTGTGAAATTATTTTAAAATCCAAGCAGTGGTTTTGGACAAGAAGTTTTCCAGTTTTGTAAGTTTTTGGTTGCCATGTTTTCTAGATATTCAAATGAATTGAAGGACTTTGTTAAAGAACCATCCCAGGAACTTTCCTGCTAAGTTTGCCGAAAATCCGCCAAGCGGTTTCAGAGAAGTTGTTTAAAGTAAACTCGACGACGACGACGACGACGACGACGGACAAAGACGACGACGGACAGTGACTGACTAGAATAGCTCAAGCTTAAGCACTTTGTGCTCGGTGAGCTAACAACAACAACATATTATGGTAAAACACGTGACCATATGTTTTATGGAGAACTTAGTTTTGTAAATATCTCACCGTTGTTTCACAATCATGATTTTGTTGTAGGTGCAAAAGCACAAATCCTAGCGTTATGTTAACACTATTTTAACATGGAAACAGCACTTGATCAAGTTCACGTTTTAAGTTTCATTTAACAAATCGAAGTTGTCGTTTGTGAAGTTTAACATACCATTTGGCCCAAAATAAAAATGTATCGATTCGCGATTAAGGTTTTTTGTCAACATGTAAAAAAAATTTTTTTTAATTTACTTGAATAATATCATAGTGTTAATAAATTGCTTAACAGAAACCGCAATATTTTATAGAGACAACACAAAATAATGCGTATGTGAAACATCTGCATGACAGCAATATATTTCCTGTATAGTTCCGTGCAGTATTAAATGAAGAAGTACAAACATTAAAGGTGCTCACTCGTGCTGGAAAATGTGACACAACCAAACAATGCAACGACGTGACACAACCAATCGACGCAACGACGTGACACAACCAACAACCAAACGATACAACGACGTGACACAACCAAACGTTACAACGACGTGACACCACCCAACAATGCAAGCACGTGACACAACCAAACGATGCAACCACGTGACACAATCAAACGATGAAATGAAGTGACACAATCAAGCGATGCAACGACTTGACACAACCAAAAGATTCAGCACTGGCACAACCAAACGATGTGACACAACCAAATAATAATAGTTAATCGATTGAAACGTTTTCTTTGATTTCAGATGAAATAATTATTTATTAAACAATCTTTTCATTGAATAATGGAACAAAGAGTATAGTTTTTATTCAACCACACCAACAAGAATTTAAGGAACATTTTTTATAATGGAGCAATAGAAAGAAAGCGGATAACCTCGCATATTAGCATATAATTATATGCTCAACCAAAAAAATAGACCTGACACTTCATAAATTGATAAATTCTTTTTAAGTTAAACCGATTTTAAGCAAGTGCAGTAAAGAGGAGCATAACTCTGTTAAAATACAAAACAGAGTTATGGGGAATGCTGCATCTGAAACTGGAGTTGGTGACAAAGGTATATTCCAAGTTTCAGGTGAATAACTAACGTACGATTCGTAGATTTGAAGGCATAAGACTTTATCTAAAACATTGACCAAAATTTAGACGCGTTAACCGGGGCGAGTAGGAAAGCTCACCAACTCTTCAAATATTCGAGCTAATATCAGTGCTCCGGATAAGCTTTTGGACTTTGTGTAAATGTACGCTTACCTCTGCAAATTTGGGAGTAAATGTACACTCTCTAGAATTGGGGGGGGGGGGGGTAAATGTACACTCTATGAAGGATTAGCGGGGTTAAATTTGCATCCAATAATACATTACGATACTACTATTACTACTCTGTTGCTGCTGCTGTTTCTGCTGCAACAACTGCTGCTGCTACTACTACTGCTACTGGTACTACATCTGCTACTACTTATACTACTTATACTACTACTACTACTACTACTACTACTACTACTACTACTACTACTACTACTACTACTACTACTACTACTACTACTACTACTACTACTACTGTTACTGCTACTGCTAGTGCTACTGCTAGTGCTACTACTAGTGCTGCTGCTGCTACTGCTACTGCTACTGCTACTGCTACTACTTCTACTACTACTACTACTACTACTACTAGTAATAATAATAATAATAATAATAATAACAGCAACACCATTTGAATACCATAATGGTACAATTGAGAATTCCGAATATTTAAAGACTGTTATTGCTGGAAATAACAACTGCACATTGAGGTAGGCATGCCTGTCCATATGTTCTTTTTTTTCTTTCAGAGCGAACATCGGAAAACATTGTGCGTAAATGTACACCCAATTCTATTGTTCTGTGCGTATTTTCAAATTTTCTGTGAGTAATTTACGCGTGTACGCGCCTTATCTGGCACTCTGGGCTAAAACAACAATCATATTACAATTATAAAAGAAATTCAAAAAAGATACATTCTTAGTAGCGAATATTACAGAAATAAATAATTAAACAAACGCATTTTTCTATGCTGAACTAAACTTTTACCCGTAAAATACATAAAATACAAATAAATTATCATAAGCCAAATTATTTTATGTTGGTAAAATATTATTTTACTCAATTAAATTTAATTAATTTTTTGTTCGCTGTTAAAACAATACGACTATATAATTTTATACAAATCTAAACTTCAAATGAATTTAAATTGTTTTGAAAGCATTAACACTAAATAGTATAATCAGGTCGCGTAAATCAATATATACGAATTAATTAATCGTGACAGTAAACTGCATAACATGAATAATCTAAGGAGTTGTTAATGTCATTTTAAACTATGATGTGACATACATTTGGTGAATGTGTATTTATTGTTGTTTGTCTGCGAAATCTGACTGATTAAAAACTCCAACAAATCCAACCCCAAATAAAAACTGTATACACCGGAATAACCTATGTTTAGGCATTATTGCCTACATGTATTGTATATGGACACTATTAAGCAACAGCCCCAATGCAGTTCACTCACAGATCATAAGAGGTACGTACATGTGTATATTAATTGTAGTAGTACAGTGCTTGTCCTTCCATACTCGTACAGAAAATTTTAATTCACCATAAACTGCTGACATTACAATTTGGCACACACACTTTTTGCGACGTAAAGTAAAGACAAGAGGGCCACGATGGCCCTAGGTCGCACACGTGAGTTTAAGGCATCCCAGTTTTGACCCCAGGGGCATCATTTGAACAATCTTTGTAGAAGACTGGTATGCAATGTTACATACCAAATATGAAACCACTGGGCCTTGCGGTTTCACAGGAGAAGATTCTTGAAGTAATTTTGCTAGTGAAGTCTATACAAACAATGTGACCCCCGGGGCGTGGCCAGTTTTGACCCCAGGGCATCATTTGAACAATCTTTGTAGAAGACCCCTATTTAATGTTACCAACCAAATAACAAAACCTCTGGGCCTCTGCGGTTTCAGAGAAGAAAATTTTCAAAGTCATTTAGCTATTTAAGTATATATAAACAATGTGACCCCCGGGGCGTGGCCAGAATTTACCCCAAGGGCATCATTTGAACAATCTTTGTAGAGGACCACTATGCAATGTTACATACCAAACATGAGACGATTTTTGCAGTTATTTTGCTCTTTAAGTCTATATAATCCACGTGACCCCGGGGTGTGGATAGTTTTGACCCCAGGGGTATCATTTGAACCATTTTTGTAATGTTTCTGGAATAGCGCTACATATTCCCTTTATACAATGTTGCTAAGATAAGTATGTCTCATGATCTGTACAATAGTATCGGATTGGTAATAAATTAAAATTAATATTATCATTACGGTATTATTATTATTATTATTATTATTATTATCATTATCATCATCATTATTATTATTATTATTATTATTATTATTATTACCGATGATGATACTACGAAATTGTTAAACTAATATTTTAACACGATACTCGTTAATTTTTCTATAGAAAAAGAAAAAAATTATTGTTAATAAACTACCAAATTAACAACGCAAAAAGAAGTCCCGATTGTGAGCGGAGTATAGTAAAAAGTAGTTCCAATTACAATTGCAAAAATATATCTCAAATAATATTAGAATCGAAATAATTTTCGCATTATCTTTGTTTATCGGATAATAAACAACTCTTTATCGTTCTGATGCGTGGATATTAAACATCACTAGCTAACGCCCTCGTGGTTTAATTCCTACGCATCAGAACTCCAAATCGTTGTTTACTGGCCGATAAACAACGATAAATCGAAACGTATTTCTTAAATCGTTCAGAACGTGTCATAGGGTTGTCCAGCAACATCACGATATCCTCGTGCACAGTGTACATGTACAGTCATGAAAGTTGCCTGCTCGATCGATTACAGCAAAGTACGAGGAAATCGTGAAATTCGCGTGTCATACAGAAAAGCTATTTTTAGCTTCCGGCAGTTTCTGGTTTAAAATATGATGTCTACACAAGACATATGGGGTCGTATTCCAGAAACAATTTAAGTTTACCTTATAGTATTGTCACTTAAGTTTTGATTTTTGTATGTACTTAAAAAAACTACATGAAATCAAATTAAAGCGAAGTAAATAGTAGTAAATAATTAGTTGGAAAGTAGTGAATTCTAAGCAAGATTTCATGTACATACGGAATAAAAGACAAATGATGATCTTTAGGCTTAGGATAAGATTTTACTTAAGGTGTTTCTGAAATATGTACCATGAGGTCATATTTATATAGATTCCTAAGTAAAAATAAGGAAAAAATAACAATATGAGTTTGAAACACTATACTTCGGAACATGTGCATGCTGACAAATACATTAATAACAAAAGCTGTTTGTAAAAAAGTTATGCACCTCTAGGTTAAAATAGCTAAATCGGCTAATTTAGATAATCAAGGGCCATAACTTCACAGTTACTGGGACGATTTGGTTGATTATCAAACTTAACCGAGATAATACGCCCACAAAGATTTTCACCAAGTTTGATGAAGATCGGCTATTAACTGTTGGACATAACAGACAGAAACGGCTTAAAAGGCCAGTTTTATATACCGGTCTTTTAAGGGCTATAACTCCACATTTCCTGTGACAATTTGGCTGATTATGGAACTTGACCTAGAAATTATTATTACAAACACTGTCATGAAGTTTGGTGAACATTGGATAAAAAAAACTGTTGAACTCAGTGAGCGGACACGGCGAAAAAGCCTAATTTTAAATATTCAAGGGCCATAACTCCACAATTCCTGGGGCGATTTTGCTGATTATCGCACTTGACCTAGATATTATTATTACAAACATTTTCATGAAGTTTAGTGAAGATCGGATGAAAACTGTTGGACTTAGAGAGCGGAAACGGCTAAAAAGCCAATTTTAGATAATTCATCGGCCATAACTCCACAATTGCTGATTATAGAACTAGACCTAGATATTATGCCCACAAACATTTTCTTGAAGTTTGATGAAGATCAGATGAAAACTGTTGAACTTAGAGAGCGGAGACGAAGTTGTCTACCGACCCACCGACATTAACTTTTTGTGACAAAATCTTCAAACAACGCATTTCTTTGTCAGAAAATCCAGAGGTAACATTTTAGAATAATGGTATTTTTCTGAATTTGCGACTACGACTTGTCATAAATACCAGGCTTATTTGAGTACCGGATTTTAGTATAAATGGTTCCGATAGATTTCCGTAAGATTGATGATTGTGCTATTACATGTATTATTATAGCTTTAAGTTTATGTTACCACTGTATTTTATACATTGTACTTCGTTCGCATATATTTCCTCAAACGAGCTATTTCACAATCCCATACTTAATAAAGACTATTCTTGAAATTGTTCTATTATAATAACGCTGTTAATGTGAGTAACTCTTGGTACCTACCGGTATGCAAATTTAAGCATCCTTTATTCAGGCTAATTGGCATTAGTACTCGGCATATTTGCAAACGCATAATTGTTTTCTAGAGACTAAGTCTATTCTTTACTTTTTAGTCTAATATTGGGTTCTTGAATACGGGCCAGATCGCTTCCAACACTCATTTTAAATCGGAAAAGATGTGGCCTCTTAACTGCAAATTAACATCGCACACGTTGTGTTTGGAATTTTTTGATTCATAAATATTTTTTAATTAATCGTTGTTTATCGGTCAATAAACAACAATAGATCTGATGCAACAAAGAGTTGTTTATTGATCGATAAACTACGATAATGCGAAAATTATTCCGATTCTTACATGATTGAACATATATTTTTGCAGAGACTTGTTCACAGATTTTTCGTAATTTAAGTAAATGTCATTAAATGTCTTAACTGCAAAAAAAAACAGCAGCATCTGGAGTAATCTAAAACAAATATTATATAAAGAACAAACGCTGTCAGAGGACAGCGCGCTCGACTATTCGAAGTATTTCGGTTGGTACATATTTTTGAAAGTGGAAGGGACCTACATTTGTTGAAAAACAACGCTGAGTTATAGCATTTATTTCATCAATTTATTCCAAGTTTCGAGTGAACACCTTATGTGCTTTAGAAATTATAAGACTTTGGAAGAAAAACTTCAAATCTGCTGCGTCACAGATTGGAAAATTGACAAAAATGGAAAAAAAAATGTTTCAAATCTAGAAAAACAAGATATTATTAAATAGAACTGACTAAATTAACATTGTTGACGCATTAACAAAAGTTCCAAACACCTTGGTTTAATCATTACAACGCATTCTTTCAATCCGATTTCAAAAGCGTTCGAGACGCTTTTTAACTATTTATAACTCGTAGGTTGTTGTTGTGAAATTATCACGTGATCCAAACAGCCCATTAATTACGCTTCCGGAGTCCCGTTGTTTACAACACATAAGTCCGAAATTACAAGTAGTGCTCCGTGCAAATGACTTTACAGGCGCGGTTAGAGCATCCGCCTCTCACGCCGAGGACCCAGGTCCAATGCCCACAAGTGCTCATAATTATTTATGTTCATTTCAATGCTGTTAGAAGTAATCTTTGTTTGCACGATATCTTTCAAATATTTTTGGTGAAATAAAGAGGTATATCAATAAACGTAAATTACAAAAATCATATACAATACTATATTATCTCTCGTTTGAATCAGCTATTGGAATCGCATCTGGCGTGTTAATAAACGGACCGAAATTACAATTACTCAGTAGCACACACCGACTAGTCCTAGTCTATTTTTAGACGGGCTTTCTCAAAAGAGTCGTTTTGTCTTCTATTATTTGCATTGTTATTATACTATTAAGCGGTGCTTCATTTGCTGTATTTGATGACTATCATATTATTTGCATTACAAACAACGTTTATGGCCTCATTCATATATGTCTAATCATCTGTGAAGTTGCAGTTTTGACCTGAAAATCTATATAAAAAGTGGGCAAACCTCTGCCAAAATACAACAGTGTTAAAGAGATTATAGCAATTGATGCTGGAGTTGATTAAAAAGATGTATTAAAAGTTTCTAATAAAAACCTTATTTTGTTTAGAAATTATAAGACTTTTGAATAAAAACTTTATACTTAAAAACTATGTGAAAAGGGGGTTAACTCTGTCAAAATACAAAACAGGGTTATATGGATTGTGGCACCGGATGATGTAGTTGATGACAAAGGTATTTGCCAAGTTTCAATTGAATAACCTATCAAGTTTTGAAGCTATAAAACTTTTGAATAGAAACTTAAATATAAAAAAGCTGTGTGCAAAAGGGACATTACTATGCCAAAATACAAAACAGAGTTATAGGGAATGTTGCACCTGATGCTTGAGTTGATGGTTAAGGTATATTCCCTTTTTCAAGAGAATAGCCTATGAAGTTTTGAGTTTACAATACATTCGAATAAAAACTAACCGAAAATATATGTGAAAAAGAGGCATAATTCTGTTAAAATACAAAACATTGTTATGGGGAATGCTAATATTTGAATATTAACTTTGACCAGAAAATCTATGTGAACAATGGCGTAACTCTGTCAGTATAAGAAACTGAATTATGGGGGTTGATGCTGGAGTTGATGACCAAGTTATATTCCAAGTTTCAAGTGAATAACTTATGTATTTTGAAGTAACAAGACTTCTGAATAAAAACTTTAACCAAGATCAGACGCCGACGCCGACATCGACGCTGGGGGTAGTAGGAAAGCTCACCTATTCTTCGAATAGTCGAACTAAAAACAGGTAAATTAAAGAAAATGCCATCGCCGGGATTCGAACCCGGGACCTTTGAGTTCAAAAATCTCGTGCCATTCGGCCATTCGGACATGTACATTTTGCTTGTAAGTGATACGCGTGTTTTCCAAAATACCGACGAAATGCGTTACAAACGCTTTATTATTTTACCATTTGAATTCATGATTATCCATAAACGAAACGATATTTCCAAGATATTTCTTAGTCATGAGTGTTAGTTCGCTTGATTGTATAGGATGTATAATTTCTTATTGAAATATATGACAAACATTTTGAAAATTGTCAATTTGCCAATCCGTGAACAGGTCCCTTTAAGCTTACATTATTATCCCATTTACTTCAATATAGGGGAAACCACTGCTGCCTGGAGTTTGTACAGGAGTACATTCCAGTTGTCTCCCTTGCAATGGACTATCAGTTTGTTCACTAGTTAGTTTTCATGTTTGCTCGAAATTTACATGCATTCTGTTTCGGTTGCGAATACAATAATCATAAATGAATCGGTTTATAATATTTTAACTTTAATTCTATCATATTTTCTAATGAGCATTGCTGAACCGCCCAACAGACTTGGGGAAACACTAGCGCTCCAACATACTCGGAGAAAGACTAGCGCTCAAACACACTTAGAGTATCCCTATCGCTCCACAGTTAGAGGAAGACTATCACTCCAACAGACTTGGATAAAGACAAGCTCTCCAACAGACTTGGAGAAAGACAAGCGCTCCAACACACTTAGAGAAGACTAGCGCTCCAACAGACGTGGAGAAGACTAGCGCTCCAACAGACTTTGAGAAAGACTAGCGCTCCAACAGGCTTAGAGAAGACTAGCGCTCCAACGGACTTGGAGAAAGACTAGCGCTCCAACAGACTTAGAGAAGACTAGCGCTCCAACAGACGTGGAGAAGACTAGCGCTCCAACAGACGTGGAGAAGACTAGCGCTCCAACAGACTTGGAGAAAGACGAGCGCTCCATCAGACTTGGAGAAGACGAGCGCTCCAACAGACTTGGAGAAAGACTAGCGCTCCATCGGACTTGGAGAAAACTAGCGCTCCAACAGACTTGGAGAAAGACAAGCGCTCCAGCAGACTTAGAGAAGACTAGAGCTCCAACAGACTCAGAGAAGACTAGCGCTCCAACAGACTTGGAGAAGACTAGCGCTCCAACAGACTTGGAGAAGACTAGCGCTCCAACAGACTCAGAGAAGACTAGCGCTCCATAAGACTTAGAGAAGAATAGCGCTCCAACAGACTTGGAGAAGACTAGCGCTCCAACAGACTTTGAGAAGACTAGCGCTCCAACAGACTTGGAGAAAACTAGCGCTCCAACAGACTTAGAGAAGACTAGCGCTCCAACAGACTTGGAGAAGACACCAACACACTCATTTTGTGAAAAGAAAGCGCTGCAACACTCAATTAATTAATGTAAGACTAGCGACCCACCACACATAATTTGTGCAAGAACAGCGCTCTAACACACTTATTTTATCCAAGACTACCACGTCAACACACTTATTTTATACAAGACCAGCGATCTAACACTTTTATTTTATCCAAGACCAGCGCTCTAACACACTGATTTTATCCAAGACTAGCGCTCCAACACACTTAGTTTGTCCAAGACCAGCACTCTTACACTCTTATTTTATCCAAGACCAGCGCTCTAACACACTTATTTTATCCAAGACTAGCGCTTTACACCATTATTGTATCCAAGACCAGCGCTCGAACACACTTATTTTATCCAAGACCAGCGCTCGAACACACTTATTTTATCCAAGACCAGCACTCTAACACACTTGTTTTATATTTACTGTCTGTAATTACAACACTAATGAATTTACATTGACATAAAATGTTGTCATAATAAACACTCATTAACAATAATCGTTTTTACTAAAAGTTGTAATGTGAGTTGATTAGTTTGAAAAGTCAACCAGTTAACCGTATGTTATGCTCTGTAAACAACCGTCATTTTTTTGTATTTCTACATACATGTTGCATTTCAACGTGTTAATCAGGATGCATCATGTCTTATATGGCATGTTTCTCGGTCCGTACACCGGAAGACATATACCACAAATTAAACGCGTGGCACAAAACGCTGTGGCCGCAATGATTCCTAGGCGTGGTGCAGGAACAGACAAGCGCCGTTTGTTTCACCGTCGTTTTCGATTTGCGTAAACAAGCATCAAAAACAGATACATCAAAACTGAATACAGTTTGGTGTAACCCATGGTAAAATATTGAAAGAAAATTGCAGTAAAAAGAACATGTTTTTTAACAACTGTGAACAACCTTAGCGACTGCCAGCTGGGAGGTATCTCCTCGGTGTTTTAGTAATATTAATAATAAGCGATATGTTCCGACAAGCATGATAAATAAAAATATCGTAAAAAAAACTTTCGTGGACAGAAATTTCATATTCAAAACATTTTCACTGGTAAACAATAAAAAGTCAAAGCGTATATCACATGCGTGCAAAATCTTCAATATTACGGTCATGAAACTGTTTTCATTTTATCAACGTGTTGGCTGTAAACTACCTGACGAAGACTACACATGTAGTTGTCATTTTTCGGCGTAGCTGTCTAAGATCACTTTTGAATCAGATTTTCTTGCGATAATTGTGCAGCGGGAAAATTGAATGCCAATAGAATTGGGCAATTTTTCTAATTCTAGGGAATGCAAACTTCAAACAATAGCTTAATGTAAACCAATAACTGTTGCATACTTTGGGGATAAAAAATTTCAAGCGGTTAAAATGAAGTTATAAACATATCTTCAACATATACTCTAGAACTGGGGCTAATTGTGAACGTATTTTCTCATAGTAGGCCAAAAACAGAATGCTATGTTCATTCATTCGCGTAACGAAATAACTATTGTGTTTAGCCTACATTTATATAAGCGTTACGCTCTATAAATAGCAATTGTGCAATGTTCCCATTCATAAATCTCATTCACAGTGTTGCCGTTTCATGTAGCCCATTAATTCTAGCGAGTTAATCACATTCCAGAGTGTCATTCAAGAAATAGCGCGCGTAGCTAGCAACAGTTGTATAGCTGTGTTAATATACTCGTACATGCATCAATAATAGCGTTCAGAGAATCTTAAACCTAAAAATGTCAATAAATTGGGAATTTATATTTATAAACTTACTGTTAATTTGATTTAAAATTGTGGTGACGATTTATTAACGATTATTTATAATTGCATCTTTCTATCAACTTCTCCAATAGATGTTATTTAATCTATAAAAAAGATGCTACATTTTCTATAGATACAATGTGATGAAAAAAGAATCGGAATACGTCGAATTGCTATTCGCGAAGCATGAATACACAATTTGCATTACTAATTATACACAGGAACCCCGATATATCATATTTCTTCTGATATAATTTAAAATCGTCATAGGATTGTTGATTTGTGATAACCGATCATGTGTATTTCCCTGTGCCGTAATATTTTTTCTCAAACTGACTTCTCACTTTAATGTACAGGGCTAATTGAATTCTAGATAACTTTCCCACATTAAACACTTCGCATTTCGTGACAAATGGACTCCACAATTGGATTAGTAGATTTATTTCTTATTCAAACACTGTGAATATGTATTAATGATGAAAACACCAAAACGCTGCACAAAACGATCGTGTCGCGATAGAGTAAACGCTTTCTGCAAGAACAACATGTTCAAGCCCATATCACTAAAAAAGCTTTAAACACTATTTTTGTCTAAGTGCTATGCGATCATTACATAAACTCAGTCCACAAAAGTCACTCAAAATGTGTCATAAGTAACCCGTTAAACACCTTTTCGTCTTGCGATTTTCGTATTTCCTCTTGTATACTCGTAAAAACAAATGGACAAGCCATTAACTATTGTGAACGATATACTTACTTTATGCCAAACCGTTTAATCGTATTCTTTGATATTTTATTTTAACAAAAGTAAAATGCTTACTGGTCACTGTTACTTGGTCGGGAGGCATATCATGAGCGATGCTGCTGGTTATCTTGCAGAACCCCCCCCCCCCCCTCCAAACAAACATCATTATACCAGAGACGTGCTTATGTCTGGCTAACAGGCTTGTTACACAACAACAACAGCGAGAGTGGCAGCATGTGAGTAAATATCTACCATGTGGTGATAAACAAAAAATATCTTGCATTTTTAATAAAAGGTTCCGTAACGTTGGCAAGTGCTATTAGGAAGCCAGTAAATCAAAGCACTTGAATACTTTGCGTACCTAGTGTGAGGCTCATGCGGATTTAATACGTCATCGACCCATTATCTTAGACAGGTACGTATAAGTAGTATTTCATAGAATGCAAAGTACTAGTCCGATTCAATACCAATCCTGTTTCAGTAGTAACAGCGCTGTAATGGATATGGAGTCTAAACATGCGACCGGGATATCGTGCGTTCGACCATCGGACTAGGATTATTGCCATAAAATCAAGTCATAAGTCGTGCATTTGAAAGCGTATTCGCTAGCATTACGTATTTTATATTTTTATATAGTATTAATATTTTCGTTAATTTTGCTCTGTGTCAGTGTCAGCTAGCTGGTACAAATTCAAGGGATGCATGATCTAGACTACACTAGTATAAGAACGTTATACATAGACACTCTCCGAATATACTTTCCCTGCCAAAAAATCGCACCTCAAAATAAACGTACATTAATTCATTACCCTTTACCACAACACTGCAGTAATCCGTCAATACATTCCGTAGAGAAACACTCGAGAGCAGGGCGTTAGGCATGTTAGAGCTGAAAACAGACTATGTGCATTACAAACCTGTACATTTGTCATAGAAGATTGTGTAATAGATCTCATTATATTATCAGCGCATTAAAATCAGATATTCAGGCGATGCTTGTAAGATACATAAATGGTTAACGTCATATGCACTTTATAATTCACTTTAACTATTGCAAATCGAACAGAGCATCAAACATACTCCGGCTTTTGTTTACATTTATCAGAAGAAAATGTTGCATAATGGTTGATACAAACATGTCCGATAAAAAAGCGTGATTGCATTTTTGCACATAGCCTTTTAATAATATAAAATAAACCTTGCTTTAACAAATGACGTCAGAAATTACACAAAACCTCTTAACCCGGCTTGTTTGCGTATTTTCTCTAGGCAGCTGAAGTCTCTATTGTCAGATTACGCATGTTTTGGTTTGGTCGTGTCATTCCTCTTTGAGTGAGTTGTACTGCTCGTAATGAACATTGCTCTTTAAAGGTGCAGTTTCTCAATTATAGGCTGTGAAAATTAATTTTCTGAAACTGACTTTTCCTGTTCTATAATACATGTAATTGTTCCTATTTCAATGTTTTAACAGCATAGTTCTTGTGACAAATATCTGTTATTTTGGGGGAATTAATTGCTACCTGGTAGACATAACCAGGTAATTTATGATACAAAAGGCATAATCCAAATCAAAATAATTATGTTTTACAAATTACAACCGAATAGCATAGCAGACCAAACAATTTCGATGGATTCTACAAATTCCTGTTCTAAAATTCCAGTTAATAAAATGTTTTCCACGCCTAAACTGTGAAACTGTCCCTTTAACGTATGACTTGTGGGTAGCCAGGGAAATGACTGGTTTGAAGTCAAATCTTCGGACTTCTCTCTATTTTGCAAATAATGGAGGTGAACGTTTATCCATCGTCTCAACAAAACAACTTTCCTTGACGTACGTAGAAACTTAAGCTTTGCAACGTGATGGTTCCGCCCGCGATTAAATCGTCGTTATCATTTAGTGTCCTCGTTAAACATGTCCTTTTGGAAAATATGGAAACAAACGCGAATAAACCATGTCAATAAATTTACATTTTTTCGGCGTAGCTATTTAACCCAACTTTTTACCTTTCTCAACATCCAATCAAATGTTGTGAAACTTTCCCGCCCAGTAGCCCCGAAGGAATAAATCCTAACATAGCATCCGCTATTTGAAAAGAAATCCCAAACACGGCCTGTAAAAAATGGCTCCATTTCTTTATGGAGGTGAATGGAAAAATTAGCCAATGTGGGAAAATCCATACAGATTATTTACTTTGGTTACATTTTTTACTGATTTCCAGTTCTGAGCTCCACCTAGAAAGTTGCATTGGCTCAATTTTCATTTTCCAATTACACGCCGATGTGTACAGACCGTGTAATACAATTATTACCTTGGGAAAATCCCCCGTTAACATCGCATAATCGATAGGCAACATTCCATAGAATGCTAACTAACCTGCGCCTATTAATAGACTAGTATACGTCAGGTAATTGACCACTATAGATGTCTGGATGACAGTGCTATGTCAATTATTATTCAATCGTATTTAGATGGTAAACAACACTGTACTTTAATAGTAATAACGAATCGTGGTATATCATTTTGAAATTTTTGCTTTCTTGATATAATATTACGGCTAGCGTCAAAACTGTTGCCTTGGAACTAAACATTAACGATAAATAACGAAATGGACGTAGACGGGAAACATTATGCGCTGTTTTTTTTTTCTTTCAACTGAATTTATTTAGTATATTACTATTGACTGAAAGAAGAAGTAAACATTTTAGAAGCGTTTAATAACTGACTGTAAGGTGAACTTTGTTAATAATAAATAACGAATTAATTATGCTGATAATGATAATGACGATGATAGTGATCCAGTTGGCGTTATGAGGTCTGAGTAAACCATATTGTATAATTTAAATCAATGTTAATCTTAGCATGTTTGAAGGATTGCTTATTTCTGTACGGGAAATAATACCCCAAAGGCCTACTTAAATTACATTTTGAAACATTTCCAATTTCCTTCATGCGCCTGGATACGAATGTTTCATGATGAGGGATATTTTATTGCATTGTTTTTTTTAAGCAATACTGACAAATATCTGGCTGGTCTGGCTAATTAAGATTGTCAACATGGAACCAATGCATAAAATCACGGAACCGGAAGGATTGATGTTCACATATATATTTAAAGTCATTATAAAGGCTTGGGATTTATAATTTTCGATTTATCGGCCAATAAACAATAAACAACAATTTGGAGATCTGGTGCGCAGGAATTAAACGAGTTGTTTAATAGCCACGCATCAAAACGACATAGAGTTATTTTTGGGCTGATAGACAACGGTAATGCAAAACGTATTTCGATTCTAACATGATTTGACATATATTTCTAAAGTAAGGGGAACCAATCCATATGTAATTCTGCCCACTTCATTATTCTTGTTATCTCCCGTGGTGAAAAGAAATATTACGTTTTCATCCGTTAATAGTTTTTGCCTTCAAAATTTACTTCATAAGAAATAAGTTTAAAGTCATGGCATAAAATAGTACAGGTTCACAAGCGGACACGCACACGTTTACACGCCAACACGCACATGTTCATAGGCGAACACGAACAAATTCATACACACACACACCGTCATATGCGAACACGCGCGCGTTTACAAACGAACATGCACAGGTTTTAGGCGAACAAGCACACGTTCACAATCGAACATGAACACATGCTCATAGGCGAACACGCATATGTCCACAGGGGAACACGCACATGTCCATAAGCGAACACGCACACGCAAACACACACACGTTCACACGAGCATGTTCATAGGCGAACACGCCTACGTTCATAGGCGAACACGCATACGTTTATATGCGAACAAGCACACGTTCACACGCGAACACGCGAACATGCACACGTTCTTAGGCAAAGACGCACACGTTCACACAAAATCAGGAGGGAGGGCGGACTTTAATTATATTGAAGTATTTTTTGTACATTTTTTCACTACTCTTTTCTGTTGGCACTATGTAATGACAGATTAAAACGGGTAAATAAGTACAGATTAAAGACAGATTTGAGGCTCGTCGTGGGAAAACCGGTGTAAATGCTTGTGCGTAAAGTGTCGTCCCGGATCAGCCTGTGCAGTCCGCACAGGCTAATCCGGGACGACACTTTCCGCCCACAGTGGATTTTTGTTTAGAGGAGATTTCCTTGAAACAGAAAATACAATAAAAGCGGAAAGTGCGGTCTGCACAGGCTAATCCGGGACGACACTTTACGCACATGCATTAAGTCCGGTTTTCTAACGACGCGCTTCTTTTATAGTTATAACATCAACAAAAGTAGCCTTTTTGAAATATTCTAAATATAGATTTATGAATTACTCATATTACAAATGGTCATTAGAGCAAGCAGACATATAAAGGCAATCAATTTGAATGTTCATATTTAACGTAAGTGCCTTTAAATTGATACACCATCAGTATTAAAGTACTTCTATTTATAGAAATACACTTCGTAATTTATATTTTAATAACTGTCAAAACTATGAATTATTTTTGCAAGAAATCACCAACAATTCTTGGAAAGGAAAACCCGAGTATACTGCAACACTTGTCAGTGCGGCTGAAATTTTTGTTTGTTACCATAGACTTATTGGCACAGGTTTTCTTTAAAAAATATGGAATGTTAGTAAACTTCGCATTGTGTTGTAATAAAAATAGACGTGATAAAACTAGTCATGCGGAAATGAAATATAAATGGAATGTGCATTCTAGGGAGCAATTTCGCTCGGGTATTATAGGTAATTTGACAATGTTTAATTATATTGTGGACAACGTTGATTGCTCAAACAGAGATTCTGTTAATAATATGCTAAATGACTTTACTAATACAATACGAAGCGTAGCAGATCCCCTGTTTTGTCAAACGTGCTATTTTACAGATGAAATTTGTTTCAATGATAGTACACAATTTAAAAATGTATGGTTTGATAATGAATGTAAAACAGCGCGTTCTTGTTATTTTGACGCTCTTAAATTATTTAAATTATTTAATTCTCAGAGAACAGAATCTAACAGGATTAATCTATGTGAATGTAAAGCTAGGTATAAAAATATAGTTAGGAAAAAGAAACGTTTACATTATAAAGGTAAAATGCTTGAGCTTGAACAGATGAAGAAATCTAAACCTAAAGATTTTTGGAATCATTTTAAATCCCGATCACGTAAACATTCTGAAGATATTTCCTTAGGTGCCTTTCGCGATTATTTTGAAAATGTGAGCAGTAATCTTTTCAATTGCAGAAATGAGGAATCAGAAACCTTTAACGAGCAAAACGATTTTAACATGCCGAATGATGTTTACCCGGAACTTGATAGACCAATCAGCGTTGATGAAATCGTAAAAGCCATTAAATTTTTGAAGCGTAACAAATCAAGCGGTAAAGATTCTTTGTTAAACGAATATTTCATTGAAACAGTTGATATATTGTCTTCGCATATATGTGACTTGTTTAACACAGTTCTTAACTCTGGATATTTTCCAGATGCATGGACAGAAGGTATAATTATTCCGATTCACAAAAAGGGTCCTGTTAATGATGTTAATAATTATCGGGGGATTACGCTTGTGAGCTGCCTATCTAAACTATTTACAACTGTATTGAATAACCGTGTCGAACAAGTTTGTAATGAAAATAACCTAATTTCGGACGCGCAGTTCGGATTTCGAAAAGGGCGATCTACTATTGATGCTGCGTTCATTCTTTTGTCTTTAATACAACATCAATCAAATAAAAACAAGCGTTTATACGTCATTTTCGTTGATATGATGAAATGTTTCGATTCTATATATAGAAATGGGTTATGGTTTAAATTGTACAAATCAGGAATTCAAGGTAAGATTCTAAGAATTGTGCGTGATATGTACGGAAAAGTAAAATCATGTGTAAAATCATTTTCTTTCTATTCTGATTACTTTGTATATGCAGTAGGACTACGACAAGGGGAGGTAATGTCTCCTCTATTGTTTTCTCTCTTTGTTGAGGACTTAGAACTGTATTTGCAAAATGATCTTGACGCAGGTCTACAAATTGATGATATAATTTTGTTACTTTTACTCTTTGCTGATGACATGGCTATTGTTGGTAAATCTCCAAACGAAATTCAAACACATTTAGATTATTTATACGAATACTGCAATACATGGGGATTGCAAGTTAATGTAGAAAAAACAAAAATTATGGTTTTCCGAAAGCGAGGTGGGCTATTGCCCACCGAAAGTTGGTCTTACAATAGCCAACCAATAGAAGTAGTAGATAATTTTAATTACCTTGGACTGGTGTTTAAATATACTGGTAGTTTTAACCTAAATGAAGAGCATCTGGTTGGAAAGGCTCTTAAGGCAATGAATATTTTGCTTGCTAAATGTAAAATGTATAAATTAAATCCAAAATTATTATGTCAATTGTTCGATTCGTTTGTAGGCTCAATTTTAAGCTATGGGTCTGAACTTTGGGGTCACACCAGAAGTAAAGAAATTGAAAGAATTCATTTGAAATTTTGCAAACGATTGTTAAATGTCCCTTCTAACACCTGCACCGCCGTTGTCTACGGTGAACTGGGCAGATACCCCCTGTATATAAGCAGATATGTTCGCATGGTCAAGTATTGGCTTAAAATTGTATCCACGGATAACATTATTTTAAAACGTATATATACTCAAGCTGTAGCTGATTGTGACTATGGTAATCGTAATTGGGTATTTGAGTTGAGAAAATTGTTAAACGATTACGGATTATCTTTTGTATTTGATAATGTACAATCCATAGATGTTAAAACATGTGTAAGTACCTTTAAAAATAGAGTAATTGATGCATTTAAACAGGAATGGTTTAGTTCACTTGAGAATAGTTCTATGCTTGATGTTTATAGACAATTCAAAACTTCTCTAGAATATGAAATATATTTAAATGTTGTTCCGAGAAGCCTAGGGTTTTATCTGTGTAGATTGAGAATGTCTGCTCATCCTTTACGGATTCAGACTGGTAGATATAATAGAAATAATACACCTAGAAATGAAAGATATTGTTTATATTGTTTACAAAACAACAAGTTTGACATCGAAGACGAATATCATTTTATTTGTATTTGTCCCGGCTTTTCTTATCTAAGAAATAAATATGTTAAATTAAAGTACCGTACACGCCCTTCGGTTTTTAAATATGTCGAGTTGTTGAAAAGTAACAATAGAACAGAACTTATCAATCTTTGTATATTTATAAAAGAAGCTTTGAGTGTACGTACTGCATTCCATAACACTTTTGCCTAAATGCTCATCTCCATTACAAACATGTTTATTATCTTATATTTCAGATAGCAAATAAAATAAGCATATACAATTATATACAAATATGTTAGGTTAATATGTTATATATTGAATAACTAATCATAAATATGTGTATTATTTAATATCCAAAACATTGTTAACTCATGCATTTCACGTTGACATTGTAATTATATTATTTAATGTGTTGTAGACGATGTACAATGTACAAGTCTGAAATAAATATCCTATCCTATCCTATCCTATTAAACAAGCAAGAGCATCTACGAACAAAAAAGTTTAAATCAACAAATAGACCATATTTACAAAAGTTCCGAATCGGATATGACATGTTTCAAAGTTGAGATTTACAGATTATTTCACAGTGTGTGTATATCCGATAATATTACATCAGACTGGAAGAAAGTGACTTGAAATACCGAAATCTACCTATACATGTCAGGCTTCTTCCTCAATGTTAAAATTCGGATTTGTGTCACGCAGCTGTCAATGAAATCTCATTCAAAACATCGTATCGTAGAAATAGTTCTTGGGAACGTTTATATGGCGTTTATCAGTCCCACCCCATATGCAATCCTAAGCGAGGTCTCGATGTAAGGTATCTATGTATAAAGTTTCATAAAAATATCTCAATGCGTTCTCAAGTTATTGAGGGAAATAGTTTTTCTATTTTTAGCAACAGGGACCTTGACCGTTGACCTCTTGACCTCAAAATAAATAGGGTTCTTCCTTTCCTCCCAAGTAACCAGCGTACAAACTTTCATGATCATAGTACAAAGCGTTTTCAAGATATCGTGCGGAAACGAAATGGTCTACGGACAGACCTACCGACCGACCTAAAGACCGACCGACAGGCGCAAAGCAAGATACCCCCACTTCTTCGAAGGGGGGCATAATAAGAGAAGCTGGGGCGGAATTCATAAATCTCCTGAGAAAGATAATAATTTAGAATACAAAAAGTAAAAATTAAGATAAAGTTTTATGTGAAACGAAAATAAAAAAGTAGCATTTGTCACAGTTTTACTAGAATAAACAATTCAAACTCGAGCTATAATTGAAACCCATACTTTACGGTTAACGGGTTGATCTTACGATTTTAAGACATTGACTTACGTGTTCACTAAACAGCTGTATGAGTACATGCCCAGACACATAAGGCCAAACAAACAAACGCTTGGTTTCCGCTGATATCTCATACAAAATCTTCCTAGGAGCGGAGGTAAAATATGACTATTTTTGTTTTTAACTTTTTTTTTCTTCGCCGCATATTCACCGCGCAATTAAAGTATATCGGAATGCCTGTAAAATGTTTAAATGCCTCCCAACAAAGAAACTGTACCTTAACTACAAAAGAGATTTCTATCAAGAAACGTATAATATAAGCGAAAACTGCCGTAAATCAGAAAAACTTAATGATTGATAGGAAAAAAAATGGTTAGGGTCGGCGGAAAAAATAGGCTGGGGGAGGGGGGGGGGGGGCGGGCAAGCGGAAATTAACAACTTTTTTACGCTTATTACTTGCTCAGATATCGCTGTGACCTGTGTTATTCTTGTTATTGTTTCACGTCGATTCATGTTAACGCCTATGCTACAATTACTCGTTCAACTTGAAAGCTATTAAATTTAAGAAATATTTAAGGATTTATCGTTGCTTATCGGCCAATAAACAACGATTTGGAGTTCTGATGCGCAGGAATTTAACCACGAGGCCGTTAGCCCGATTGTTTTAATAGCCACGCATCGGAACAACAAAGAGTTGTTTATTGGCCAATAAACAACGATACTGCAAAAATTATTTCGATTCTCACATGATATCATTACCATTGCAAAATTATTTGTCGTATCATATGACAAAAAAAGTACAATTGTAATCATAACTACATTTTAATATGCTCCGCTCACTATCGGGACTACTTTTTACTTCGTTTATTGCGGGGTAGTTTAACAACGATAATTTTGTTCCTTGACTATAGAACAAAATCAGCAAGTATCATGTGAGAATTCAAATTGATGATAGGACAGAAGTCAGCGAATGACATGCTTTGTAAAATCGCGCCTGTTTTACATGGTTCTGTTAAATAATACATGATAAATACAACTTTAATTATTCATGTAAGAATAACGCAGCCAGTTGGATTTTTTCTTTATATTAATAAGCAATATAACATTAAATTGCTACTACTGATCGATTAAAAAAAAAGTAAATATATGTTAACGTGTGCCAGATTTTCGACATTTTCAAGTGGAATGAAATATATTAAACACCCGTCCCACTTTGAAAAACGTTACACGAAACAACAATTTTTCAAAGTGAAAACTGACCTAAACATGACTGGCAATACCAACCCGTTCTTAGACTTAAAAATGAAGAGCAGACTTAGACTCAAGAAAATATACTTCTACGTTTGCAAATATTCTGGGTCCCAATGTCGCTTATGTCCTAACAAATCGTTCTAACTAAAGAAAGCTGTAATTAGAGTCGATGGATACCGAGCAAGATTTAAATTTACAGCGTTCTTAGAACATAAACGTTTCAAGAATATTCTTTATTGTAAGTCTTAAGTCTAAGAATAGGTTGGTGAATACGGGCCCAAATCAGATGTCAATGTTTACAGCATTTGCACTTTGTTGCGTTTCAATTCAGCAAAGTATGGATCAAATTCGACACGTGTTCCATATATCTTGCAAACATAGTCCTAGTATATTATTGTTGTGATAAAATAGTATACATTTATATTAAAGCAACTGATGCATGCCTCTGCAAATTTAGATCGCCAACGTTTAATTCACATAGAGAAGCAGTTAGTATTTTAAATGTTCTGAAGAAATAAACGAAATACTATGGTGTGTCAAAAATTAACTTTAATTTAAACTTTAATTGCTTATTAAATTTTTTTGTTTTATAGTTGTTCATTTATAGAAAACTTTCACAGAAATCTTCTATGAATATGACCAGCCTTTCAATGCTGCTATTTACAATGACCGTCATGATTTCAACGCACATTATTGCCGTATTCGACGAGCACGCGTATTGCCCTAATTTGAGGGAACACGTTTCAGCGCCCATCGACGAACGCACTGTTGCCGCTTTATTAACACCATTTGGTTGCGCTCATCGGCGGACACACGTAGCCTTCAATCGGCCGACACACGGCTGCTTTTATCGGCAGGCAAAATGTTGCGCTCATCGGCGGGCACACGGTTGTCTTCATCGGCGGACACAGGGTTGTCTTTATCGGCCGACACACGATTGCCTCCATCGGCGGACACGCGGGTAGCCCCATCGGCGGACAAGCGGGTAGCCTCATGGGCGGAAACACGGTTGCCTTCATCGGCCGACACACGGTTGCTCTCATCGTCGGACACGCGGTTGCTTTCATCGGCGGACACGCGGGTAGCCTCATCGGCGGAAACACGGTTGCCTTCAACGGTCGGCACACGGTTACGCTCATCGGCCTACACGCGGTTGCCATCATCGGTCGACACGCGTGTGCCCTCATCGGCGGAAAACGGTGACCTTCATAGGCCGACACACGGTTGCGCTCATCGGCCGACACTTGGTTGCCTTCATCGGCCGACACTCGATGACCTTCATCGGCCGACATACGGTGACCTTCATCGGCTGACACACGGTTGACCTCATCGGCGGACACATGGTTGCCTTCATACGCCGACACACGGTTGCGCTCATCGGCGGACACACGGTTTCCTTCATCGGCGGACAGACGTCGCGTTCATCGACGGTAAATAAACATCTGTAAATCCAAATATTAATTTTCATTAAGATGTTATTAATAGGTCAGTGTTTTTTTTTTCACCTGTGGAGGAATGCTGGCAGGGCCCTTCAGATGCGGAATTTTATTTTGAACGCTGGATTCTTTAAGAAAAGCATTATTACGTGTTCATGTTCAACTCCGTTATAAATAATTAATTGATTATTATGCTGCAAATTATAACTTAGACTATGCACTTATGAATACAAATTCGCTGGGATTTTTTACGAGAATTCCTCTATCTTAGTCAATTTTGTCCGATTTTTCAAAATAAAGCTTACATTCTGAGGGGAATTTTAAGGTAAATATGGGAGAAAAATACATACCTTTTAAGCAGGGGAATGGGGCCGAATTTTGGCCCCAAATAGGCCCTAAAAACACCGTAGTTGTACTCGTATTTATGTATATCAGTGTAAATGATGTGTTGCAGGTTATACATGACTGAATATCTAAAAGGAAATGCAAGTTGTAACTATACGGCGGTAAATATTATACATTTATAAAACCACCAGCATCATTTCCTTCCATGTTACATGAAGGGCCTTTAAGTCATTCCGACTACTGAACAGTCCATATTTACTCACACTATTGCACAAAACAGAGTTCACTGTATGGCGAGATTAAATAGCTGAACTTATTTTCAGTCTGTAGAACTTTTCTTTTCAAATAAAATTATCATAATGTTGTTCATGTCGTTGTTGCTGCTTTTCGGATGATGATGATGGTGATGATGACGTGCAATTAATTACAATTTATAACATTACAATTTGCAATTATTACAAATTACCAATATCGCTTTTGCGTTTGTCTGGCAAAAATACTGCATTAAACATTTTGAATCATACATTGTTTTGCGGTATTGAATAACTGTGATATCAGAACGGTACCTGGTGGGCGGAGCCTAATATGCAAGCTTCCGTGCAATAAGTACAGTGCGGTATATTGAAATTTAGTTTTAATTCATACGCACGCTACTTATGGACACCTTGCGACAACGCTAAATTTTGAATCGACACACATGCCAAGCATGTTAGACATCACGTGACGACTAGGAAACGCCCATAGGATCGGCATCGTGGACAGTAGCGACGTGATAGGTGAATGTGGAATAATACACTTGTAGCAATGTTTGACCTCAATATGTTAATTATTTAACCTCACCATGTGAGCTCGTTAAATAACATAGATATTTCGTTAAAAGTATGCTACAACTGTTACCTAGCCTTCTCATTACAGAAGTCAACTTGCGAACAACACATATAACATACGATTATAAGAATAATGGCGGCGGTCCGGTGACTTTTCCTATAATCGTGATGCGATTGTAACTAAAGTGGCGCAGCTCGAACCTTTATTCTATATGAAGCTAAATAAGTCAACAAAATGATATTTCAACTCAGCAAACCACCTCAGCAACAACAACACCAGCCAGAACAACTGGATAAAAAACCAATATCTGAGCACATTCAGCTACTTTTTCACGTGTTATTAGAAAAATTTAAAATTTAACGATTGCAAGACGAAACGACACAATTTCAGGAAAAATAGAGAAATTGCTTTAATAGCATCCTACGTGGAGCCGAGCGCTTTACATTGTTACTTAATAAAAACCAAAACATAGGCATTAGATTATATCTGACGATAATCGAAGGAAGCATGGGTATTTTATCGACAGCCGATGGCGACAGCAATGATTCGTGATAAATTGCCCGCTATCGGAAGTGTAAGAGAC
This sequence comes from Congeria kusceri, assembly GCA_027627225.1. Lineage (NCBI taxonomy): Eukaryota > Metazoa > Mollusca > Bivalvia > Myida > Dreissenidae > Congeria > Congeria kusceri. The sequence continues at coordinate 115,609 of JAPFQT010000240.1, read as the reverse complement.
CGCCGCAGACAAAATGCACGGGAAGCGGGCAATACTATTAGCACGATCGACAAGAGCCAGTGACGCATCAGCGACAGACGGTTATGTGACAGACGGATACGTGAATATGGCCTGTGACGTAGAAGTCCAAAATTTGCCTTCTTAGAAAATTATTGCTTCACTGTAACCGGAAATGACGACAGATCGCGTGTACCGAGGTCAAGGTGAACAGTTAACCGGATGTCGAGTGTACGATGGTCTGGGCGGGAATTAATAATCAATACAATCAAACATGTGTGGGGTGAGTCGGGAAGGCGTGTTCGATCAATGTGATAACAACTTACAGGAACCGGAAGCAAACCATCTCTAAACACGGAACATCCTCACACAGCGGTACCTACACACAATTTCTGCATTTCTTTGACTATTGCGATATTCCTAATGGACGGCAGTGCCCGGAGAAGTTAAAGGGGCATTATTCCAGTGCATGTCTGGTGTGAGTTGGGAAGGCGTGTTGGATGAATACGACAGCAGAACAACTTGCAAGAACCGCAAAACCGATACTGAAGCACTGAACACCCTCGCAACGCGGTGTATCCAGATTTCAACGAAGTTTGTCCGCAAGCAATTGAAAATTGAATACATTGAAGAATAAAAATGTTTGAATTGCATTTCTGCGACTGTTGCAAGATTACTTGGGGACAGCAGTGTCTCGGAGATATTGGTACAGTTAATGGGACATAATTCCAATTCAGTAGCGTTTATTAGTTGTTTGTTTCTCTACGAAACCCTCTACTCCTAAGTAGGGCGAACGTTGCAATAATGTCCATAGATTTTACGAAACCAAAAATTTAGTACAGTCAAATATACCGGTAGGTAGTATAACTTGAAAATCGCGTTTATTTCTACTATAGACAAATAAGGAATTCATCAGATCCATGTTATAATGTATACAAAATGTGCAAAACGATATATTCCATTGTACGGACAATTTGTCAGACAAATAATGAAAATATTACATCTACAGTTTTACAATTGAACTCCAAGTACATATACATTTTGAATAAGTTAGTATTAGAAGAAAATAAATGACATACGGACAACATTATGGTGCACATGCTGAACCAGAATGACACAGCCTAATTAAGAAACTATATGAAAAACATGTGACAACTTTTGCAACTGCCGTTTGTCGTTTCGGGGAAAAGTCACGAGAACAAAATAATTGTACATAAAATGCGTCAACTTTCTCTCCGAAAATTAATATTTTAATTATGACAAATTAAATTACTGGATCAAAACTTAACATTTTTAAACAGGTATATTTGTATAACAGAATTATATATCGGTATAAACTGGACATTCAAAATATTTCCTATTCAACCAAGAATATTGCAACATAGACTCACGAAATACCATTTAGTTATTTTTACATTACATACATTTATTAGAACAGTTTTACTTAAAATCCAAACAATGTCCGCCCGATTTATCTGATACGTTTTCAATTCCTCTTGATCGAGAAAGGTGTAAATAATATACAAACATGTTTCAGAAATGCTTTAGAAGATATACATTCCACAAGTAAAAATTATTGCAAAAACGTTATGCACAAAAATAAAAATGAAACTAAATGTTTTTGGTGTTTTTGCGTTCTTTAGAATGTCCTCTGTTCTTGAAAAGTATGTTGCTTTTTTAATAATCATATAATTTTCTTTTGTAATATTTGCAATTTAAATGTTCTTCATATAATCATATAATTTTTAAATCTTGTAATAAAACAGTAAATAGTGTATATAGTCATGTGTGTAAATTTCATTATATTATGATTTGGATTTCTCCAGGTATTGCGCCTTTATAAATGTCCCCTATACAGAATATAAACGTGATTTTGGGTAACCGTCATTCAAGCGTTTTTCCGCTAGGAACGTTTTGTATTAATAATTGCTCAACTATGGAATGCCCAACAACTATGGATATAATATGATTATATTTTTATCATCTATACAATAGTATAATTTTTGCTTTGCAATATCAGAACATATTTATGGAGATTATTTTGATGGTATTATTAAGAACTTTTTTGAGGGGATGGGGAGTGGGTTTCCGACAAAACGGACAAATTATGTGTGATTCTGAATGCACATAGTGGCATGCTAAAATAAAATAAAAACATATTAAACAGAAGTATAAAGTAAAATGGGAAATACTTATTGAAAGGAATCATCACTTTTGAACGAGAATACAACGTCAAATTTACAAAAGTGTCGGGGAGCTGAGTACGCGCTAAGGCTACTTAATATGCACTATGAAAGGGACCGGAAGCGGAAGTGGCATGCTCGGAACAAACTAACCACGGCCGTTGACTTGCCGTATTATCAGATGCTCCGACATGAACATCTGACGAGTATGTCGTATCCACTAGCAACTATTCATGAATACACAGACGGGTTTGCTGCTCAGTATAATAGCCGATATGTATTGATGATACGTTTCCGACAGTAGGAAATTGAATTTAAGATTTTGTCTTCAGTTTAACAAATACTTAAAAATACGTTTTATTCCTAATCGATTTAAGCATCCGAAGTAATATTTGTTCGTACATTAGACAATAAACTTAAAACGTTAACACGTTAATACGCAGCTTGAAATATTAACGCGACGTCGTGTTACGCTACCAGGGACGAATAACGTGCAACTGGTCAGAGCTAATAAGGTTTTCTAATCAATATAATACATTTGATACTGTTTACTACGCGCAAATAGACAATACCAGCCTAACACACAAGTACATACTGACTGGAACCCTATTCATATAAAACTAAAACGAAACTTACCTTTGCTGGCGTCAACTTCCCGACAACAGCGCCGGCGCGTTGCACAGTCCACGTTCTTGTTTGCAGTTTAGTCCACAATCCACAAAATGTTCACAAATAATGATGCAAAAAAAATAAAGAAATATTCCCATATCGCCATTACACCAAAACATTTCTGCACGAGTTTACAAAAGTTAATTCCACTAGCGTTAATATTACAAGCTCTGTATTTATATTAAATGTCCTCGTTTTACAGTCAGAATTACCCAAGACAGATACACTGTCCAAAATACTTTAATTCTTACCTACACTTGTGTGTTTACACTAGACAATGCGTACATGAAACTACTGTACCGTCACTTTAACGATTGATTTCCTGTAAAAACTCAGGCATTCTAATACGGAGCTTTAGGCAACTATGTAGTATGTAATCCCCTATTAAAAAACTTTAAATGCGTTATGTAGTGGTTTTTGGTTATTTTGTATTAAATGCAATAAGGATTCCAGGGCCCATATTAATATAAAATCATAAGTTATTGGTAACCTAAATTGAAGATAACTAAACAAAAATTGTGTTTAAAACACTACGCTAGGAAACATGTACGTGCCAAATCCTATACAGTAACATAACGGTAAACAACGTGTAACAACCAAGAGATACAACCACGCGTCACAACTTTTTAACACAACCATGCGTCACACCAACGTAACACAACATCGCGTAATATTTACGTAAACCAACCACGCGTCACATCCACCCACGCGTCACATCCACCCACGCGTCACATTACGCAACACAACCACATATACACGCACATCACAACCACGCGTCATATCCACGCAACACAACCACGCGTCACATACACGCAACACAACCACGCGTCACATCCACGCAACACAACCAAGCGTCATATCCAGGCAACACAACCACGCATCACAACAACGCGTCATATACACGCAACACAACCACGCGTCGTATCCATGCAACTTAACCATGCGTCATATACACGCAACACAACTACGCGTCACAGACAGGCAACACAACCACGCGTCATAAACACGCAACACAACCACGCAACACAACCACGCGTCATATACAAGCAACACAACCACGCGTCTTATCCACGCAACACAACCACGCGTCACATGCACGCAACACAACAACACGTCACAACCACGCGTCACATCCACACAACACACGTCAAGACAAAGCGAAACACTGTCGCAAAAGAACGCTGCGACACAACCACGCGAAATAACGTTGCGATACAACCACATAAAATAACATACAACGATGAGAAACAAGTGTACGACACAGGCATGCGATGCGAAATAATCCAGTGTCTTAGTCACCTGAAATAACCAAATAATGAATGGTATGAAGTAACTAGCTGGTATGAAAATTCTAAATAACAACGAGACATAACAGTGTGCACGTGAACTAGTATCGCACCGAAACAACGTGAAATGACTTTGTGTTTTGTGTTTGTTATGTGTTTTTGTTTTGTCCTGTGTATTGTTTTTTGGAAATTGGTCACTTGCCATAAATAAAAGACCTCGGACTGCTTAAGAGTTTTCACCTGCTGCCGAAACTGGAGTTTCGCTTTGTTTATATTAACAACACAACCATGTCGAGTGAAACATATAGCAACCAACGATTGACCGGTATATGATCGGTATATGACGTGTGAAAATATACTCCACAGGTAATACGTGTTAAATGTTAACGTGCCAAAGTACACGTGTACAATAAAATTATAAGAGAAATAAAACTATTTACGGTAGTAACCAAACACTGCACTTGTATGATTTCTGTATGTGAACAATGTACATGATTACCACAACAATAATAGTTTGGTTCAACATCTAACACTAGGAAGTAATGTGTACATGCAATGTGTTTATCTTCGTATACTACAGTCACTACAAAAGTACGGAATTCCGTTACGGCCTTTGCCTGTGCATACAAATAATTTGAAACGCAAAAACACGAAATCCAGAGGACGATAAAGCAAAACCACGATGACAAAAACCCGAAAGTGCGATGACAAATACGCGAAATCACGAAAGAACGATATGGAAAGAGAAAACACGATAATTAAAACGCAAAAACGCGATGACGAAAACAAGACCATTAAAATGCGAAGTAATTTTGCGTTTTCGTCATCGTGTTTTCACGTTTCCTTAATCATGTTTTCGCGTTTCGTCATCATACTTTCGGGATTTCGTGTTTTCGTCATCGTGTTTTCGCCATCACGCTTTCGCGATTTTATGTTTTCGCGTATTCGCACTTTTGCCTCCTGGTACGCATGCGCAATATACAGTACGGCAAAAACCAAAGATATCACTTAAAAACATAATACACATTATCCTGTACTCTGAATTAATGTTTACCTTCATAATCAGAATCTGAATGTGACATTTCATTTTGATGGATGCTTTGGTTCCACAACCACGTGGAAGAAGAATTACTGTATTTCGTGTTTTCGCGTTTCCGATTCTTTCATTCAATATTACGATGGTCCTACAGAAATCCGTACAAAAGCGTCCTATCACGCAGCATCTAATCCTACATGTTCGTGTTCCGGATTAATGATGTACGCGACGTGACGAGTTCGAATTCTACGCATGTTTGGCCTCAATATTACACTGACTCAAAGAAAAAAAACGTCTGCATACATCTTTATTATAAGTTACACACGAACATGCAAATTACAGGCTAATTGCATTTATTTTGTAGTGTTGTTACTCTGACTCTGTTTTCAGCATTCAATTCCGTTTTACGTGTAAAACGTAAACTCGTAAACTGTAGTTATATTTAGCGACAAAAATACAGAGAAATAACGAACACGACATGACGGTGCTTTCAGGCATGACGTTAGCTGAAGTTGCGCGCCAACTTCAAGGCTTTTTGAAAACTTCAAACGAAGCTGTTTGGGTCATGCTTATTTTTAAGTAAGTTTAAGTTTATCATCACATGGTACAATTTTACAGCATGAACTTGTGAATTTACAATCCAGACAGTAACATTTGTGTTGTTAACATTGAGTCAGTTACAAGTTACAGTTGCATAACATACAAAAACAGGTGTAGAGGCTATCGTTTTGGTAATGGCCAGCATCAATCAATGTCATTAAAGTCATCCACGTTTGAACGCTACTATACTTCTCCATCATCATCATCGTCGTCATTGTTATCATCGTCATAATAGCAGCAATCATCTTCGTTTTCTTCGTCATCGTCATCATCATCGGCATATAATCGTCATTGTTATTAACATCATCAGCATCTTCGTTGTTGTCGCAGCAATCATGTTGGTCGTCGTCACTGTCATCATCATCGTCGTTTTCACCATGATCGTCATCATTGTAATGGTCAGCTACTGAGCGATGCTTGAGCCCTGCCTAGGCCAAAAAAAAGTTCCGTTTCTGGTCTCCTGCCCCAAAAATAAGGGTCGGTAGGTAAAAAAAATTTTAAATTTTATTTTAATTTTTTTATGATGGAAGATTTGGTTTGTATTGTACACGGTAACAGTTTTTTTTCAGTCTTTATTATTTTGGACCAAAAATATGTAGGGTCGGCAGCAAAAGTAAAGGGTCGGTCGGGAGACCAGAAACGGGACTATTTTGTGGGGGGGCCCTACAGCCAGGCACGGCGAATAAAATGCTTACTGCATTTTGTATGCTGCTGTGTTATCAGTTCGTCTAACATATTCAGACTGAATAAGCGTGTCAAAAATCAATCCCTGCTGTGTCTTGCATAAACCATCCATCTAACGGTCCAGAATATTACATAAGAATATTACAATCATCATCATCATTAACAACATCAACATCATCATCATCAATAAATCATTATCATCATCCCAATAATCATTAACATTGTTATCATCATCATAGTTGCAAGCATCATTATCATCATCAGCAGCAGCAGCAACACCATCACCATCATTGTAAGCATCATGTTATACTTAAAGCCGTGGTATAGTTCATAACATGATATGTACACATTATGATGCCAACTAAATTCGGTATTGCTTAACACGTGGGATTTTTAAACGGTGCATAAAATATAATTTGCAAATAAACACTTAATAAATTAGCAGTAGCAAATAATGTCTAGTGACTAGTAACACATTTTCTATGAAGCTCAATAATTATCGTTTATCTGATAAGAACATTTAAAAGGCAAACATTTGAAATATGATGGGTCGCTAATTGCTTTATAACCTGGTATGGTATTTATCAAGACTATTAGTAAACAAGAGGGCCATGATGGCCCTAGGTCGCTCACCTGAGTTTAAAGCATCATCATGGCTAATAACAAGAGTGCAAAATGGCACTAAACCCCTTACTGGAGTATAAAAATCTGGGCCTTGCAGGTTCAGAAGTTTTTTTAGTCTATATAAACCATGTGACCCACAGGTCGTGGCCACTTTTAACCCCAGGGGCATCACTTGAACAATCTTTGTAGAGGACCACTATACAATGTTACATACCAAATATGAAACCTCTAGGCCTTGCAATTTCAGAGAAGATTTAAAAAGTCATTTTGCTATTCAAGTCTATATAAACCATGTGACCCCCGGGATGTGGCCAGTTTTGACCTCAGAGCTATCATTTGAACACTCTTTGTAGAGGACCACTGTAAAATGTTACATACCAAATATGAAACCTCTGGGCCATGCTGTTTCAAAGGAGAAGATTTTTTAAGTCATTTTGCTATTTAATTCTATATAAACACTGTGAGCCACAGGGTGTGGCCACTTCTGACCCCAGGGACATCACTTAAACAATCTTTGTAGAGGACCACTACACAATTTTACATACCAAATATGAAACCTCTGGGCCTTGCGGATTTTCGAGGAGAAGATTTTTTAAGTCATTGTGCTATTCAATAATATATAAACCCTGAGAGCCCCGGGGTGTGGCCAGTTTTGACCCCAGGGGCATCATTTGAACAATATTTGTCCAGGACCACTATACAATGTTAAATACCAAATATGAAACCTCTGGGCCTTGTGGTTTCAGAGGAGAAGATTTGTAAAGTCAATTTGCTATTCAAATCTAAATAAACCATGTGACCCCCAGGGTGTAACCAGTTTTGACCCCAGGGACATCATTTGAACAATCTTTCTAGAGGACCACTATAAAATGTTACATACCAAATGTGAAACCTCTAGGCCTTGTGGTTTCGGAAAATGATTTAGCTTCGGTGACCTACATATGCAGCGGATCGGAACCATTTGAACAATTTTGAAAGAGGGTCACCCAAGGATCATTCCTGTGAAGTTTGTTGAAAATCTGCCCAGTGGTTTAGGAGATGTTCTTTGAATGAAAATCATGACACATGACGCACGACACACGACGGACAAAAGGCGATCCTAAAAGCTCACCATGAGCATGTTGTGCTCAGGTGAACACAAAATTAAGAAACATCATAATATTCAGAAATTGTATATTTGGACTTTTTTTACTAAGTAATGTATTATTTGGTTCAAAGATTTTGACAAGGAAGTTGCAATATAATTTGAAATGTGTTAATATAAATTCTGATTTTGATTTATATTCAACTTAAGTTAACAATACTAGAAGCTTAACAATCTTCATAGATATGTGCCCAGGACTACTTAATGGCACGCCCTAAACAACTGCTATACTGACAGGATTTAAGCTAACTTTTGGAACAATATAAAGTTGCATGGGATTCATGTGAAGTGTAAACTTGGTAAGAGTTTTTGCACCGCTTGTAACAAAACTGGCATATTTAACAAATGTTTTCAGTAAGAAGGTTGAAATCATTCTACTGCAGTAGTCAATGAAAATTAATATATTCTGGTGTGCATGACAAAAAAAGTGAATGTGAGAAAGTCCATTTCATGGGTAGAACAATTACTTGGTGAATGTGAGAAAGTCCATTCCTTGAGCAGAATCAGTTCTGGGTGCATGTGAGAAAGTCCATTTCCTGGGTAGAACCAGTACTTGATGTACGCGAGAAAGTCCATGGGAGAAAGTCCATTTCCTGGGTAGAAACAGTACTTAGTGTATGAGAAAATCCATTTCCTAGGTATAACCAAATACTTGGTGCATGTGAGAAAGTCCATTTTATAGGTAGAATCAGTACTTGGTGTTCATGGGAAAGTCCATTTCATGGGTAGAACCAGTACTTGGTGTATATGAGAAAAGTCCATTTCATGAATAGAACCAGTACTTGGTGTATATGAGAAAGTCCCTTTCATGGGTAGAACCAGTACTTGTTGTATGTGAGAAAGTCCATTTCATGGGTAGAACCAGTACTTGGTGTATGTGAGAAAGTCCATTTCATGGCAAGAACCAGTACTTGGTGCATGTGAGAAAGTCCATTTCATGAATAGAACCAGTACTTGGTGTATGTGAGAAAGTCCATTTCGTGGGTTGAACCAGTACTTGTTGTATTTGAGAAAGTCCATTTCATTGGTAAAAACCAGTACTTGGTGTATTTAAGAAAGTCCATTTCATGCGTAGAACAAGTTCTTGATGTATGTGAAAAAGTCCATTTCATGGGTAAAACAAGTACTTGATGTACATGAGAAAGTCCATTCCTTGGGTAGAACCAGTACTTGATGTATGTGCAAAAGGAACTTAGTGTTTGTGAAAAATATCATTTTAACCTTCCCGGTCTATGGAGCTGACAAATTCTTCTTCTTGCAGGGCAATCACCATATAGCCGTTTTGTAATTATACTCTCAAGTTGTTCACCAGAGCAACTAACTTAACAGTCCTTAATTTGTTTTTATAGAAAATTACAAAAATGATTGTAATGTGGTTTCTTTGAATTGAACCTGTAATACAGATATGTACTATTTTAGACAGCGACCACATTTGCAACTAAATAAAAGGAACTACAAGCCAAGAAATTGCTCACTAAAAACATTTCCAGGCAGTTAATCAGATGAAAGTCATAATAAAGGCAATATGAAGGACAATTTCAAGTTTGAGCATAACATTTGACCAATGTTATGCAGGTAATGGCAATTATAAGGCCACAGTGAACAGGGAAAAATGCACGGCCACCATCTTAATGACGGGGTTTCGAAAATGAAAGAGGACGTTGACAGCAACACATTCACTCTGAGTTAATGGAAACAAACTATAATTACAGATACTTGCACTAAGAAACAGTCCGAATCCATGAACTGATAACCATGTTTAACAAACAACAGGGCAAGGACTGACACACTGGACAAGGCATAGGAAACACCAGCACCGCCACCAGATATCTATAGAGACAGTACAACAAATAATTAATTTAGCAACTGCAAACAGCAAATGGTCTCGACAGCTTCATATGTCGGTCACTGGGAAGTGAGCACCATTGACGGACGCTGTGTCGGCTTCTTTGTCGGCAATGGGTTCAGCACTTTCTCAGACACAATCTTCTTGGAGCTCCAGATAAGCATATGTAACTAGCAAAGGGGTGAATGCCTGGGTGATGCAGAGCAATCTTACTCTCCACAGTGAATGACAACAGCCACTCGTACAGACATATTTTCAAATGCATTTGTTCTGGGCATTTAATGTCATATTTTCAATTATGGCCACTTAAATTCTTAGTAATCTTGTGTGATATTAGATGTTTTTCACAATAATGCTTTTCTACACAACCTGGCTATTGACAAGCTTACCGGAATATTATGTTTTTACATCGTATTGATAACCCGTATTTTGAACTAGAAAACACTAAATATGTTAATTATACAAATAACCAAGGCCAAAAGAGTTGTGTTTGGCCTTATATCAACATAATCCGATTAAAAAAACAACAACATAGTATTATTTTACCTATGTGAAATATTACCGGTATTAACTGACTCAAATGATTTTCAATTTTGTTTGTGATGTTTAAAACCCTTTGAGAACTGACAGTACTGACGACAGAACCTTTCACAATCTGTAAAATGAATTGGCTCTGAAGGGCACTGAACAAATTGTTCTTCACCATTGGCCGCATATTGTTTTACAGCTCTATTAACGATTATCCAGGAGCTTTTGGAAAAACACAATTATGTTGTGACAAACTAGAATCTCAAATCTGGAACACATCAACCAACTATACCAGCTTGACCTGCATAGCAAATATCAGCCTAAATTTGATTGAGACTGATTGGAAATGAACAGGGAACACTGATGAACCCTCTCTACAATCTCTAGCATCAGCTGCAGCAGACATGTGCCTACAGAAATAAAGCAACATGTCCCACTTGGTGCGGTCAAAACATACTATTTGTTATACTCAAAAGACGTTATTCACATGTTATGAATAATTTAAGGAAAATTGATATACGCAGTTAAATGGTTTTGAAAACAAATGTAAATGGCAGCATTAAATAATAATACTTGCATTTTTGATTTATATCATTGGAGTATATAAATATAAAAAAAACATTCACACCTTTGCATAGTTTTATGTGGAATATATTAGTTTATATGTTTAGTTCTTCTCAACGCACATGTTTCATCAATTGCATGATCTACACAACACATCCCACATAATATTTACAAACAGTGCCCATTGGATTCTAACTCTAAGGTCCAGTGTCTCATCAATAGTGGAAATACTGCACCCTAACTGTGTTGGTCACAATACTGCCACAGAACAGATCTTTTATCAATCATTTTAAATGGGCACTTTTTTCCAGAATGGTTTCACCATGGCTCAAACAACTTTCCATGCAAAAAACTGTTCGATTTTAAACTCTTCATATATGTATGGGCTGAGTAAAGAATAACTGTTTAAAATACGCATGAATACCTCCAATAAATCATGGTTGCATTTCTTTAATTTTCTTTATGATTCGAAAATAGAGTAATAGTTTTATTGAGCATGTAGAATTATGCGGACACAACAAGTGTGACCTAATGCTTACAATTGAATTCAGAACCCCAAGTTTTGTTCCAGATGATGCTAGAGAGCTTTAACTGCTACATTTTAAATTCCTGCCTTAAACAGGTCTATAGCAAACCATGACTGCCATTTGCAAAGCAAGTTGTGCTGCTTCTGATGAATCAATGTAATTAAATTAGATATGTTTATTTTCAGAAGATAAGTAATTTCAAAAGTACTCAGATGGACTGCATTAAGTCCCATCCTTAAAATGAAATGTTTTTCACAGACAGAATAACCAGTCTCAGACAAAGAAAGATAAACATATCAAGTCACAGTGGTGTAATGAATATGATGTCTGCCTTGCGATTGGTAGATTAGTTTGATCCCTAACCTGGGACTGTTTAAATGACCTTTTTCAAAAGACACTAAGTACTGGTTCTACCCAGGATAAGGACTCGAGAGTTTGATCCCAAACCTGGGATTGTTTGAATGACCTTTCTCAAAAGACACCAAGTACTGGTTTTACCCAGGAAATGGACTCGAGAGTTTGATCCCTAACATGGGATTTGTTTGCATTACCTTTCTCAAAAGACACCAAGTACTAGTTCTACCCAGGAAACAGACTCGAAAGTTGCTCAATAAATCTCAGGTTTTTGACACGAGCTTAAATAAATTACTTTAAAACTAAAGAAAACTACTGAACAGAATAGACAATCAACATAATTATGGAACAAGGGCTTCAAACCTGATGCAGATAAGTTACATGTAGGATACTTACAAAAAAGTGCAAGAAAGCCTAAACAAAACTCTGTGAAAAAAATCTCTGTGGGCCTAAACAACATGTGAGCAATGATTATGCTGCATATTTCACCCAAGTTAAGGCATGTGAAAGAATTTGACCAAACAATAAATATAAATGGAGCAAGGGAGACAACCACAGTAAACTTTGGTAAAAAAAGCCATATGAATATATGTGTAATAACATGATTGCCCTACATAATTCATCTCAGTATGGGTTTCTGACCCCAAACGTTCTTTAAGAGTAGCAAGGTAGATACCCAAAGATAAAATGCTTTAAAATTCATTATTTCTCTATGAATCTGGGACCAAAAAAATTGACACGAGTGAGAACCAGCACCACTAGTTCGGTTTTCTTGCATAAGATAGTTGTTAAATTTATTTGTATATTGACAGAATACATAGTTTCACCATCCAGAATACAGACTGCTTCTGCTTTGTTTGATGAAAAATAAAACAATTCAGGAATACATGATATTCTGCATAGTTCTCTATTTGCTTAAGGCAAACAAGTGTTTTGATTCGTGACCTCATCAAAGTTTGAAGATCTGGGACGTTGTATTGTGTCTGATGCCCAAACTCAGCTCTAGGTGCATTCAAATTTTAAAATGACAAGTAAAAAAAACAACTCCAGGGGCCACATTCCTGAAACACCTAAAGAAAAGTCTTATGCCTATTTTTAAAATCATCGTTTTTACCTGTTAATTCAACGCGTACATGCCATACAGTGCTTAGTGTTAACTAATGATCAGTTTTGTATTTCTTACGCGTGTCCTATTATAACGGTATTAACAGGAAGTTTAATTTGAGCCTAAACATGTTGAAGAATGGAAATCCACACACAAAGTATCATGCTGCATAAAATATAAAGATAAACACATTATTTTACAAAATGATAAATACATAAATAAATAAGTCCAGCAGTTTCTGACAATAATACTTAAATTAATTTGAATTTTTGTTTTGTTGCTGTGTTGTCACAGGGTGAGAACATTGTGCAGCCAGTCCGGGACTCGAACCCGGGACCGCTCGCTTACATGGCAAGTGCTCTACCGACTGAGCTAACCCGGCAGGTAAACAATCTCTCCCCTATAGTGACGAACTTTATACAGTGACAATAGCAACCTGAATCATGGGCCACTTCATTAAAACAGTCTCAAAGAGAGGTCATTGGTATTTTGCTTGAATAAACTTTAAATTGCGACAAGCTATAGTGGCAACCAAATTATAGCATTTAAAGCAAAAAAATACTAAAGACGTATGGCATACATGATAAACTAAAGCAAAATATCATCATCCTCATAATCATCATCAACAACAATGTCATCATCATCATTATCATCATCATCATCATCATTCTATGACATTCAAAACTTTACAACTCCAAAGCCTGGACTAGCTTCATTCAGCACATTTACCTTGCCTTGGATTAATCTAGAAGACAGGATAATGGATCCAGTATGTGATGTCTTTCCACTTCATAGAACACCTATGCACTAACCAAAATCCTATCATGTATGTCAAATATAAGATCTCACTACCCATTCACGCATATACACAACAAAGAACCAATGTGAAAACGCATCAAAATAAACTGGAGAAAAGAATCTGAGTCAGGGGCAGTAAAAACACATTTAGAAGCCACCTACTAGCAAACTGAACAGTGAATGAAATTGGAGAAAACACTGTAGCTGTAGTAGTAACGTGTACAAAATGAGACTCAAATGAAGAAATGAATTAGTACATATGCAGTCGTCTCTGACTGTAGAGAAAAATCATGCAAATATTCAATTTTGCAATGATAAATATATTTTACCCTAGCTATAACTTGTAAACATCAGCAAAATTGCCACAAAACACACATCTATGTAATGCTGCTCATAACTTCTCAAAACTATTAAACGTTTCTGTGAAAAAAAAAGCACACATCAGAATTACAGTTAGCAGGCTTAAACTTATCAAACTCATACTTTGTACACATTGTCAAGTATGTTTATGTAGTAAAACCTATATTTCGAGTCTTTAAAATGAATCAAATTCACATATTGCTTGACATGTGCTTTGGTAATTTGTTTTCTTGATTTTGTTGTCTGTGAATTCAGACATTATATAGGAGTACAGAGACATTTTAATATTACTAATTTGTTAGACAAATCTTCACTTCAACTAGAATATACATAATGCAAGGGAGATCACTTGTGTAGTTTTAGTTTGAGTAGTCGAACAGAGTTCCCTACCTGGAAGTAGAAGCAGCAATTTATCTGCTCTATAAATTACTGACACATTCGGCATCCTGCTTTCTAAACATTAAACATATTGAATACAATGTAAATTTCTTTCAAGTATTAATGCAAAACTAATACCCGAAATGAATAATGGTCTTGTTGTTGTCTTAAATATTATTTATTGCCATAAAGTTTAGTACATACATACCCAAACAGCAACGCACATCGATGGGCAATCTTCTATACACAATCTAGGATTACACAAAATGACTCGTTTTGCTCAAAATGATTAACAAGAGGACAGGCATGCGTGGATTTAGAGTTAGAGCGTGAGGGAATATTCAATAATTCAAAAAGGCCACCAACAAACTGTTTTTAGTTTCTCCAACATATTGGAATACCGTATTTACCCTATGTATTGGGACACCCTAAATATCGGGACACCCCTATTTTTCGGAAAAAGTTATTTTTTGAGTCCCTTAATATTGGGACACTTTTGAAATTTGGATTTTTTCTTGTCCCTATATATTGGGAAACAAAAATATAATCGTAAATTGTCTTTAATTTTGCAAGTTTAAAATAAATATCTCTCGATTTCAATATGATAAGAGTAGTATAGATCTACTGTACACCGTATATTGCAATAGATATGCTGCAAATAATAAGAGTGTACCCCTTTTATATAATAAAAACTACAAAGACTACCGTTTTCAAAATTTTAACGCATGTATTACGTCATGTGCCTAAAATGATATTCATCTTAAATAATGTACTGAACTTCTTATAACAACTATAAAATTGTAAATTAATCTCAATTAACAGTTACCAGTATTAGGGTAACTACCCGGTAGTATGTGATACTTGTCGGGTCTCTCATGAAGCCAATTAGTGTGCCACATGCGGCGTTCTTATCGCTGAACAAACACGTATAGGGCCTGTTTAATTGACCCGTGGTACAAACTGTGTACTAACACGCTATGCTACCCGATGTTCTTAATTGACACGCTCCACTCAGTTAAGCATGCGGCATAACCGGTGTGTGTGAAAATACATTGGGTCGAATATTACCATATATTTTGGGACACATATTAGGTAATTATTTTTGTATGACCCTTTATATTGGGACAAGACAAATTGTAATTATTTTTAAGTGTCCCAATACATAGGATAAATACCGTAGATATCGAAAAGGTGCGATATCACCCAAAAAAACAATTTAAAGAAAATACTAAAGAATGAATTTGATAATTATAATTATTTTTTATTCCAAAACACGTAGGTTTCAGTTACACAGATTTTTGTGTACCAGTCATATAGATAATTAGGTATTAAAGTTATTTTCAAAATTTGCTGACATTTTTTTCTTTCTACGACTTTGTAACGACTCACAGAACTATGTCTTTCTTCTTCAACAACACAAGTCTTATAAACAATAGGAATTGCAATGCACATTTTAATCAGCCAACTAAGAAGTTTGTCCACAATCAAATGTCAATCGTGACAAGAGGAACACATAAAAAGGCCTAATTTGATTCTGTGAAATCTCAAATAAATGGAAATCAATACCGGCATCAATAATTGTGGAAGAGGAAAATGCAGTAATGCACAGATCCAAAATGACACTTGATAGACAAAATATGAAAACTAAAATTCCTTAATTGAAAACCTAGTACAAAAACAGACGACGACTTTTGCTCAAAGTGTCTTAAATCATTATAGAAGGCTTTTACAGCCTCATGCAATTTAGCAAACCAGCAAGGTTTTTTGCAAAGTACATTTGCACGTACACACATTGGTAAACCTGAAAAGTACCGATTGTAACAGATCTTCACCACAACTTCCACAACAATATCGCTGCAACCAGATATTGTCACACGTACATATCCAACCTAAAATACCTTTAATTAATTTGAACACACTGTACACCTCTTGTCAATGCAACCATAAACTACAAACACGACAACTGAAATCTGCCTCAGACTCTCTTCATCGACATTGTCAGTACCAGAGCAAGACTACAGTGGACACGAGTGAAACTTTGCATACGCGTTCTACCACTGGGAACAAACATTCTCTTTGGTCAGAAGACTTTGAACGTTAACAATTCTTACTTTAGTTGATTCGTAAAATAGTGCTATGTTGTGTACTGAAAATTCCAGGTGCTCTTAAAAAGTATAACTGAATTCTATCTCTCAAAAATAATTGTTACCTACTAAGCTATACTCTAAAAGTAAATGAGTTTATTTTACCACAAAATACTTTCATTTTTGTTAAAATTCCAAAGTTTGTATCAAGATATAAACCCTTATGTTGAAAAGCAAAAACAGTAACAATGTTTGTTTTATGGCACATTCAGATTTCAAAAAAAATGATCTGGTTTTTCAATACGGCAAGTCCTTCACACGCATGACATTCTGGCTCTCACTTTGATGTAACTAATCTGATCCGATATAAAATATTATTTACATGAACCCAAGAATACAGAATGGTGCTATGCAACCTGAAACAGTTTAATCAAAATCAGCGTTTATTAGACAATTATTTTTCTCAATTAAATAATGATAAATAACTGGTATTACTTGTCCAATCTGATCTGATATTAAGATCTTTAATACTAGTACATGTATGTGTGTGTTTGGTAAAGATTGGCTGAAATATAAAGTGTTGATTGTGCATTCAAGACAAATTGATGACGGACAATGGGTCAACGCAATAGAGTCCCTGTACCGATAGCTTACCAATCACTTTTTAAGGTATGCTTAATTGTTAATAGGAACACACTTTAGGTGAACATTTCATCAACCATATAGTATGTTTCCGACAGTTCTGAACAAATCTTACCTCAGCATCCCTCAACCCCGAGCTGGACTTGAACTTCAGTGTTTCCAGTCAGCACCCTGCCTGCCTGTCAGTGACTCCCAGTGAGCTGATATGGTATGCACAAGGACCTCATGCACTGCATTCCTAATTTGTTGCTGTGTAGCTAAATATTAATGTAACCAACATACAACAACAATCAAATACAATGTATGCAAGCTATTTTATGTTTAATACTTCTCCTCAGTTTATCTAAAGTAGGTGTGATTAAATAATAACATGTTTGTACATCTAATAGGTCAAGAAAGTCTGTTTAGAAGGAAAACCCATACAAATGCAATTATAAATACTGAATATAACACCAATCCTGGTATTCTCCTCTTCATTGCAGCGACCTCATTGAAATTAGTGTTCAAGCTTCTCAAAAATGGGACCTGACGGACAGACAGCCTAATGCAAAATCCAACATTCTTGCACATTTTCAATAACTGTAAGCGAAATACAGGGAAAAAAAGGAAAATGTTGCACTTACCTATTTAACACATTCTGAGTGTGACACCCAGACCAGGACACTTTGTGGCTGTGCAGGCATGCAGGTTCCAAACCTAATTTTTGAATAAATGTGAATAGTAAAACCAGCACTATCTAATAAGTCTATATTGCCAGTCAAATTATGCAGTTACTCTGTCATGGTGAGGAAATGGTTGTGGTATCCAGCTAGAGCTTGGGAACTCCATTAATTATGTTAGTATTCCCACACGTAATCTTTCTTAATGTCACCAAGAACTGGTTCTATTTGAGAATGGGACTTAAATGAGTCTTAAAGAGCCACAGCTATCGATACAACCAAGTCACAAAATAAATAGGTTCAAGCGCACGATTTAAAACAACACTGAAATCTCAGTATTGTTTTACAATGAAGACTCCTGATAAGATATTTTTTTCACCTTGTGACATCAAGAAAATTACTAAATGTTCAATTTAATAGAATGGTTTGAAACATAAATATTTAACATATAATACCATAATCAACAAGTCTTTTTTGGGACAAAATATATTAATTTGATGGTAAAAATACTTCATCTAAATGAAAATATGGGATCATATTCTAGCCTGACAAGTCTTCCAGCTTGCGTTTTAATGAACAAATTATTTGCTAAACATTTTCATGCTCATCAATTGGCAACTGAGACATGTATGCTATGATCTAACAATAATCTGAGTATTTAAGTTTGATGCAAGCAAAGCGAGCGAGAAAAAAATCAAAATATAGGTTCCCAATATACCGTTCACGGACCAATTTCAGACGCGTGAATGACAAAATTTCCCAAAAACATAGGATACAATTCTTAAATATGGGAAAAGAAAGGAAATATAGGTTTTTTTCAAATATAGAATTTCTTCCCAAAATATATGAATATAGAATTCGGTTGACAGCCTGCCTACATGATCCAGTTACGAACTTGTCCCAGATATTATTTGGACAAATGTTCTTAGAATTTTGAATGATGATTGGGATATAAATGTGGCATCTAGAGTTCACAAGCTTTTTTTCAATTGGTCCTGGTGACCTAGTTTTTGACCCAACATGAGCTAGTTTCAAACTCATCTGTGAAATCATTGAAACAAATGTCCTGAACAAGTTCCAAGAATATTGTGACTTCGAGAGTATTCACAAGCTTTTTCTTCAATTTGCCCTAGTGAGCTCGTCCGAGATTCACAAGCTTTTTATTCAATTTGACCTAGTGATCTAGTTTTTGACTCCACATGACCCAGTTATGAATTCGTCCAAGATATCTTTGGGACAAATGTTCTAAGCAAGTTTCATGAAGATTGGGCAACATATGTAGCCTCTAGAGTGTTCATAAGGTTAATGTTGACAACGAACGATGAACGACTCACGACGCACTACCGTCAAAAGGCGATCACAAAAGCTCACCATGTGCATGTTGTGCTCAGGTGAGCTAACAATTGGTCTCACCCGGATTTGAACCCGGGACCTCCGGATTAAAAGGCTATCATCTTAACCACTCGGTCATTTCGACTTTATTACTTATTTAGGTAAGTGTTCCACGTGTTGTCAACAATTTCCACGAAATTAACAGAAACACTCGTATTAATTCCATTGTTTAAACTAAAACGTTTTGACAGTATATTTCTAGGTCCATAGCGTTATTTTGCTTCTTTGTATACACTGTTCTTTTATTTTCGGAATTGGTGTCAAAAGTTGAACAATTTTCAATTCGTCACTCTGTGAACAGGTCCCTTTAATGTAATCATTATCTGAAGATTAATACCTTGTCAAACCACAATATAGCAGTTATCACATATGTGTTTTCAATGTTTATGAATAACATCAAAGACAAAGGTGAAATAATCAAAGTTTTATTCACACTAAAACTATATTCTATTTTAGATAACAGATAACAAATATTAACAAGAGAGCCACAAAGCCCTAGATCGCTCACCTGATGGGCTAAGGAATTTAACTGTTTTGAGCAGGTTTCATGAAGATTCAGCCAAAAATTTGGCCTCTAGAGTGTTCAAAAGCTTTTTTTTCAATTTGACCTGGTGACCTAGCTTTTTACCCCATGTCACCTGGTTTCGAAATTGTTGCAGATATCATTGCGACAAATGTTCTAAGCAAATTTTGTGATTATTGGCCTTTAAATGTGGCCTCTAGAGTGTTCACAAGCTTTTTCTTTACTTTGGCGTGGTGACCCAATTTTTTACCCCACATGACCCAATTTCAAACTCATCTGAGATAACATTGAAATAAATGTTATGAACAAGTTTCAAGAAGATTGGGCAAACAATTTGATTTCTAGTGTTCACAGGTTTTTTCTTCAATTTGCCCTCGTTACCTAGTTTTCAACCCCAAGTGACCCAGTTTTGAACCCATCTGAGATATCATTGGGGCAAATGTTCTAAGCAAGTTCCATGATGATTGGGCTATTAATGTGGTCTCCAGAGTGTTCACAAACTTTTTTCTTCAATTGGGCCTGGGGACCTAGTTTTTAACCCCACCTGACCCAGTTTCAAACTTATCTGAGATGTCATCCTGGTGTCCTAGGTTTTGACCCTAGGTGACACAGTTTCAAACTTTTTTGAGATATTATTCAAACAAATAAATGTTCTGAGTAAGTTTTAAGAAGATTTGTGTAAAAAATATGACTTCTAGGGTGTTCACAAGCTTTTTATTTAATATGACCTAGTGATCTTGTTTTTGACCCCCAATGACCAAGTTTCAAACTCGTTGGACATATTATTAGAACAAATGTTCTCGGCAGGTTTCATGAAGATTGGGCAATAAATGTGGCCTCTAGAGTGTCCACAAGCTTTTAAAAGTTTTCAATATAGCCATATAAGGAAAACTGCCTAGTTCCCTGGCAACCGTTTATTTTCAACGTAGCAAAACCACTCTCGAATTCAGCCAAGATATCATAAGACCAAATGTTCAGAGCAAATTTCATGTTGACTGGGCAAAAAATGTGACTTTTGGAGCATTCACAAGCTTTTTCTATAGCCCTAAAATGAAAACTGCCTCGCCCTCTGGTGGCCATGTTTTTCAACGGAGCGGAACCATTTTCGAATTTGGCCTAGATATCATAAGAACAAATGTTCTGAGCAAGTTTCATGTTCATTGGGCTACAAATGTGACTTCTAGAGTGTTCACAAGCTTTTCTTCAATTTGACCTAGTGACCTAGTTTCTGACCCCACATGAAACAGTTTCAAACTCATTCGAGACATCATTGGGACAAATGTTCTGAGCAAGATTCACGAAGATTGGGCAATAAATGTGGCCTCTAGAGTGCTCACAAACTTTTTAAAGTTTCCAATAGAGCCATAAAAGGAAAACTGCCCCGCCCCATGGCATCCATGTTTTTCAACGGATTAGAACTGTTTTCGAACTCGGCTCAGATATCATAAGAACAAATGTTCTGAGCATGTTTCATGTTGATTGGGCAAAAAATGTGACTTTTGGAGAGTTCACAATCTTTTTCTATAGGAAAACTGCCCCACCCCCCTGGCAGCCATGTTTTTCAATGGAGCGGAACTATTTTCGAATTTGGCCTAGATATCACAAGAACAAATGTTCTGAGCAACGTTCATGTTCATTGGGCTAAAAAATGTGACTTTTAGAGTGTTCACAAGCTTTTTCATCAAGTTGAATATTGACCTAGGTTTTGACCCCACATGACCCAGTTTCGAACTCCTTCGAGATATCATAGGGACAAATGCTCTGGGCAAGTTTCAAGAAGATTGGGCAATAAATGTGGCCCTTAGAGTGTTCACAAGCTTTTTAATTTTCAATATAGCTAGCTATATAAGGAAAACTTCCCCGCCCCCTGGCAGCCATGTTTTTTAAACAGAGAGGAACCATTTTCGAACTCGGCTAAGATATCATAAGAACAATGTTTCTGAGCAAGTTTTATGTTGATTGGGCAAAAAAATGTGACTTCTAGAGTGTTAACAACATTTTTCTATAGCCATATAAGGAAAACTGCTCCGCCCCCCTGGTGGCCATGTTTTTCAACGGAGCGGAACATTTTCGAAAGTGACAGAGATATCATAAGAACAAATATTCTGAGCAAGTTTCATGGTGATTGGGCAAAAAATGTGATTTGTAGTGTTCACAAGCTTTTTCTTCAATTTGACCTAGTGACCTAGTTTTTGAACCCACATGACCAAGTTTCAAATTCAACCGAGAAATCATTCGGACAAATGTTCTGGGCAAGTTTCATGAAGATTGAGCAATAAATGTGGCCTCTAGAGTGTTCACAAGCTTGTCAAAGTTTTCAATATAGACATATAAGGAAAACTGCCCCACCCTGTGGCAGCCATGTTTTTCAACGGACAGGAACAATTTTCGAACTCGGCTGAGATATCATAAGAAAAAATGTTCTGAGCAAGTTTCATGTTGATTGGGCAAAAAATGTGACTTCTGGAGCATTCACAAGCTTTTTTCTATAGCCATATAAGGAAAACTGCCCCGCCCCCTGGCAGCCATGTTTTTCAATGGAGCGGAACCATTTTCCAACTCTGCCGAGATATCATAAGAATGAATATTCTGTACAAGTTTCGTGAGGATTGGTTAAAAAATGTCACTTCTAGAGTGGTCACAAGCTTTTTCTAAAACTATATAAGGAAAACGGCCCCACCCCCTGGCGGCCATGTTTTTCAATGGACCGGAGCCATTTTCGAACTCGGCCAAGATATCATTAGAACAAATGTTCTGAGCAAGTTTCACGTTGATTGGGCAAAAAATATGCGTTCACAAACTTTTTCTTCAAATTGACCTAGTGACCTAGTTTTTGACCCCACATGACCCAGTCTCAACCTTGGCTAAAATATCATTGGGACAAATGTTCTGGGCAAGTTTCATGAAGATTGGCCAATAAATGTGGCCTCTAGGAAAATGTTGACGACACACGACGGACGACGCATGACAAACAAAAGGCAATCACAAAAGCCCACCATGAGCACGTTGTGCTCAGGTGAGCTAAAAATAACAACAGAACAATAATCACATAATGACGTCAACAATGCATCTTAGGTAAATGATTACATTTAATTGATATAAGATAAACATACATCATTTATATAGAACAGAAAATTCATAGGAAAAGAAATGTACAAACATGCATGAACATGAGAAAAGGCAATATACAATGAATATAATATATTAATATGAATCATTATATTGCCAATACCGGTTAATATTTTAGTCGTAAAGTTTTCACTAAACTCACGATCACAATGAACACGCGTAAATTAAAAACACTAATATATAAGCAAAGGTCCATCATTAAAGCTGTCAAATCACTGCAAAAATTCTCAGCTATTCTTAATTTTTAATAGTTCAAATACCTGTATTTATACAACAATACAGTGTCATGTTTTCAAGTAATTTATCAAATAAATTTCTAACATGTATGTAGAAATGACAGTCAGTCTAAAAATAGCAAGTGTCATGTACATGTATATTTATGTACAAACATTAACTTGTAAACTAAAACTGTTTTTGTCGTTTGGCATACAGTATATGTTAACTCGTTAAGTTGTGTAAAATGCAATAGCAATTATGTAAGACACAGACATATTGTAGATCCTAAACCACAATTGTGTTTTGAAACATAACACAATACACAATACATAAATTTGAAACATAATACATTACACAACACATCAGTTTCAACATAAATACATAATGCCATTTTAAAATGAACACATCTGTTATAATACAAATGTCTGATACATGTAAAAGTAAGCTATTGCAGTTTGTACACAAGGATGTTGTTGTCATATTGTCCCACAAGGATGGAGGCTGTGTGCCTGTTGTAGCAGACTGACAATGGGTACCCCACTACATCCCTGCCTGTAGCCAGAGTGGCCAGCTTCTTCCTGCCCTCCCTGTCCACCTGTATGATAGTGTTGGACAGGGCTCCACCGACCAACACCTGGCCTGCAGGTGTCACATGTACAGCACGTGGGTATTGTAGTTCAGGGTCCTCCAATGTAGACAGTACTGACCCATCCCTGGCCAGGGTGAGGAGCTTGTGCTGGGAGTGGTTGGAGATGTGTATACGATCCCCCGTGGGACTCACAGCACACTTGTATACTGCAAAACAGAGTCACATCAAGATATTAAATTACTTTAAATGTTTAATAATGTTAATACACAAACTGCAGTGACATCGTATTATTAATGCGTCGTTAAACAGACAATTACGCGTCTTAAAGATCTGCATAAAATCCAATAATAATAAATATTTTAGTGTGACAGGAAGGTTCTGTATCAGTTTATTGCCTAAAAGGTTGACACGTTGACTGGTGAGTTAGAATTGAAGTCTACCACAATTACACAGATGTAAACAATTACACGGTACAGTGAACATGTACACATCAATGCGTAACTATATGCAGTAATAACAGATTTCCTATACATGTATACACGAATGTGTCAGCTGATGCAACTATGGCATATGCAGTATTAATAGATTTTCTATACGTGTATACATGATTACTGACATCTGTGTTATTCTATAGCTGACACAGGCTGACATATTTATAACACGTACATGTACATTATAATAACAGAAGTTCAGCTTTTACAATTGGAAATATGTTTCAAAACAACATGAAATAAAACTTTTCTCTCTTGTTCTTCTACACAAGTAACAAAAGCCAGTTGTTATTTAAACAGTTTTACGAATACAAATCTATTAATTTAACAAATTTCAACTACAACAATTTCAAGTTTATTTACTTCATATAAGGTTTGGAAACACGATGGATTATGAAACAATAATGCACGTATATTTACTTGAAAACCACAAAATATAAACAGCAGGTCACAGAGCGTGTCATTGATTTGCACTCCCTGTCTATTTATAGACATGCCATGAAGTCAGGAGTGACAGTCAAAATGCCTGATAACTTATATATATAAATCAATAATATTGAAAATCATTCTTTACTGCTGTTGTAATAATAAATAGACACATGTACATTCTACAACTATGCAGTCTTACAATTACTTTATGATACATATTTCTAATAATATCCGGATGAACCCGCCATGATTCTAACCTGTATACTCATCTGATGTATCCTTATACAGCTTGCTGACCAGTTTCCCACTCAGCGTGTACTTGTACAGTGCAGTACGATCAGTGACATACAGCTCCCCCTGGTGGTGGGCAATACCTGCACAGTAATGTCGTAACTGAAGCTTCCTGCCCTTCACCAGCTGCCCATGGTTGACAGAGATAAACTGGATCCCATGTGTGTTAGCATCATTCACAGTAACAGCAACTTCACTGTGTGTTATATGACATATGTCCTGTGGATAAGTAGACACATCACAATGAGTAAGCACCCTGTACTGCTGGTCCAGCAGCTTTAATTTCTTATTACTGTTGTCTACAACAAGAATCTGGCCATCAGGGAGAACACATATGCCACTGATCCTGCATGGTGATGAATCACTTGGTATGCTCACATCATACTCTGACTTTCCTTCAACAGTCAATGCTTGGTCTGGGTTTCCCTGCACTGTCAATGGCTGGGTACTGTGTACAATCCTCCCCAGACCTGACAGTTTGGACAAGTACTGCTCAATGTCACTGTTAGGCTGGAATGTTAGTGAATGTTCAACCTCAACAGAGTTCTTTTGCAGATATGTTTCAGACTGTTGTATTTTATCATTACATTTCTTGCTCACTATGAAGGAGAGTTCCTCTTTGCTCTTATCACTTATGTCCTGTATGGCCTCATGAAGTTTTTTCAATTGATCCTGAAGTCTGATGCAGTTCTCAACATCTGGCTTGAGAGAAGCTTGGAGGCTTATCAGTGTTGCTTTCATTTCATTCAAGGTGTTTGTTTCTATCTTGTCTAAAGCTGCATTTATTTTTCGGCGTGTTTCTCTGACATATCGTAATTGTTCATCATATGACCCCTGCACAGACTGCATGCAGGCCTCCTGTTTCTTCTGCAGGCTTTTCATTACTTCCAGAATAGTTTGGAGCGAGCCAGAAAGTTGCTGCAGGTCAGTGGACTGTGTTTTGACTGACTCAGAAATGAGTGTCACTTGAGTGCACAGTCTGAAAAACAAAACGACAGCACTATTAAAGCACAAATAGATGAAATTAAATTTATATTCAGACAAGATGACAATTCTTATTTCAAAGCATGTACGATGGGAATGTCATATATACAATAACAAGAGCCGTCAGTAAAACAGTTATGCCCCATCTCTGTTAAAAGCAAATCATTAAAATATAAAGTTTGGTGAGGATTGGATGAAAATTGTTGGACATTTAAAGTCTATACTGATAAAAAGGCCAATTTTAGATCAATCAAGGGCCAAACCTCTGTACTTCCTGGGGTAATTTGGCTGATTATTTTTCCTGTTTTTTTTTCTGAAGATTGGATGAAAACTGTTGAACTTATAGAGCGGAAATGTCTAACTAGAACTCCGTGAGTCGGATGTGTGGCCTGACGCAGCATAACTCAAGTACAATAACAGCAATTATGCCGAAACTTAACTTAACATTCCTTTTATGCCTTTTCATAATGATTGCACAAAAACCTCAAGTTACTGTCTGAACAAGTCTTATGTAAACTTTTTTTTTAAAAGGGGCATAACTCAAGTACGATAAGAGCGAATATGCCGAATATCAAACTTAACCTTTTATGCCTATTAACACTTCCCTAAAGTTTCATAATGATTCGACAAAATCTTCTCAAGTTATTGTCTGCAAACAACTGCAGGGGACGCCGCTGACAACGCCGCCACCGACAAAAGTAACCCCTATATGTCGCTTTTTAGGCGACACAAAAATGCCAATTTTAGATCATTCAAGAACCATAACTCAATAATTCCTAGGGTGATTTGGCTGATTATCGAATTTGGTAGAGATATTATGGCCAGAAACATTTTCATGAAGTTTGGTGAGGATTGGACAAAAATTGTTGGACTTGGACAGCAGCAAGAAAAGTGGTCTTCCGACCTACATACCGACATTAGCAAACCAATATACCCCGCCATTTCTGATGGGGGGCATAATTAGATGCACTCAAAGTCCATTTTGTAAATAGTACACATGTATTTTTCTTCAAGCTTCACTATTGAACATGGAGAATGCAAATAAATAGTCAGATTAATACATTGACTACTTTGTTTGAGGATAAGTGCAGAAAGCGCAGTAATGCATGTGTAACTGATAAAAAGCACAGGAAAATTACCCTAAAACTGACCTTGATGAATAAATTATATCTTACAAATCTGTTACATTAAATACATTAGATTCGTTACTTGAATCAATTTAACATTGGTGTAAGATTATGCCACTGTGAGACTGTGAATACAGTATTAAATACAATTAAATTAAATGAATGAACATGTTAAACACATACCCAAACAACACTTAGTATGAATATAGGAAACACTCCACGTGCAAATTAATGCTAGACTTCTCTAGAGTCAGGTTCATGTGTCGAGCTTTCTGAGCTATTTACAGTCAGGTGGTAATACAGTAAACCACTTAATACAGTAAACCACCAAAACTCATTAAACTTCAAAGATATATATTGATATTACTACCCAGTTATTCAGTTCATGTGTTAATCATTGGTATCTAGGTAAATACAGGTTGTTTACAGCTGTGATTTCTCATTTCTTGAGACTGTCATTATTTGTTATTGGTCTTAACTTGATTACACAGCCAATTATTAGTTTTTATTTAAATAATGTTTTCAAAGATAAAACAAAATAAAATGTCAATAAAAAACTAATTAAATTTAATATAGTCAAAATAACCAAGACGTCCAAAGTTTGTAAATCAAAGAATATCTCATTCTTAAATTAATTAATATGATTTTAAAAAATCTGAACTGATCCATGGAAAATACTGAATTAATGAATGGAAAATTATGAACTATGTTACTGTAACACAGTTTATTGATATTCCAAAAACAATTAGAGCAAACTACATTGTTTGAAATACCTGTGGTTAAGGAAAGCACAATTAGTGCAGCACAGCTGACTGTGGTCATTGCAGAACATTTCCAATTGTTTATCTCTGTGAACTTCGCATTTCAACAGAAAATCCTCCACCTTCTTTGAAATTGGCCATTTGTTCATATCTCCCCTTCCATAATAGGAATGGTTTTTAAACAACTGACCATGAAGATGATTACATTTTCCACAGTAAAACTTTAAACATGTTTCACAGTAAAATTCTGCGACTACCTTAATAGATTGCTCTTCGCAGATCACACAACAAAAATCTTTAAATTCATCTGACCCTTTAGCAACAGTAGACATAGAAAATTTCGCCATTTTGCTAACTGACTTTCAACAAACAAAAGTTTCAACTTAAATTCAGCTGAAATATTAATGTCCCAGTATCTCGTTTAAAATAAATTAATAGTCCAGAAAACACACATTAAATGCTAGTGTCAATAGTCAAGCAATCAAAAATTTCCAACTGAACAAAAACCAAGATACAGTGTAACCTTCAAATGACGATCAGTGGACTGATACAAGTAAACAGTGTATCTATGTTAACTGTCACGTGAGTATTAGGTCACGTGAGTATTGG
The DNA here is from genome assembly GCA_027627225.1 of Congeria kusceri. Lineage (NCBI taxonomy): Eukaryota > Metazoa > Mollusca > Bivalvia > Myida > Dreissenidae > Congeria > Congeria kusceri. The sequence continues at coordinate 87,000 of JAPFQT010000240.1, read as the reverse complement.
GTTACATTAAACATTACACTGCGCCAAAGAAGGTTTGTAGCTGAATAGTAGGTTACAATAAACTAGTTTTTATCACACAGACCAAATGCAGCTGGTTTAAACGTGTACTGATTAATGTCTATATAATGTTTGTTACCGGTATGTAAGAGATTTCCCACACTGACTATTTTATCACAGTTGTCACTTCCTTTTGCCAAAACACCATACTGACTTGATTTTTGTTCTTTAGTGATTTTAAAACAATTGCATTGTTAAAATCTTGCAATATAATTTAATCTTCAATAATGAAAATCTAAAGGAGACAAGTCCTGTCTTAAAACACTTTAATTGTCTGACCCATATTAATGGCATACTGTCAGTATCAAATGTGGGTTCCAACTGATTCTGTGAAGACTCACAATCAAACTTGAAATAAAAAGTCTGAGGCAGCAACGGAAAAAAAAAATTGTATATATTTACCATTTTTACAAGATCAACTTCATTGGAAAGCATCTGAACAATTAATTATGCCCATTTTAAAAAGTTTTTCAACTTCCATGTAGTGTTTCAGAGAACAGGTTGTTTAAAGCAAAATGTTCACAATGAATGACAATTCTAACATGTCACATGCAGTTTTCTATAGACAATGAACAAAATTCACAGTTGTGTAATTACCAATAAACAACCCCTCAAAATACTTCAGAAACTGTAAAATATAGTTTGCATTGTAATTGCAAAAACAATGTTGTTAGGTCATGTTACAATTGAAATAACGTTCGCATTATCGTTGTTTATCGGCTATAAAACACACAGCCTTGTGGTTTAATTCATTTGCATCAGAACACAAAATCGCTGTTTATTAGCCAATGAACAACTCTAAATGCAAAAATATTTCTCAATTAACAACAGATGCCGGAGGATGGCGGACCACAATATATCTCAGTTCGAGATTAGTGAGCTAAAAATCGGTTGGGTGCAACCACACTACATTTGGGCAGCGTTTCACTGCTTTAGCAACTGTTGTTGTTGATATCCATGTCATCTTACCTTGGCAATACCTCGGGTTGCAATCCTCAACTCAATAGCTAACACAACCATGGTCATTTCTGTCGGTTCAGGTCCTGTGTCTGGCTCAAGTTCCATTCCAGCTGTTTACTCCCTGGCTGACCAATCTATTTTATGTACATCACTGCCAGGCCCATCTGTTCGGGTATACAACTAAATAATATTAGCACTCATGTGGATGTTGTGTTAATAATTATAAGTGAAGACTTCATCAAGCTTTATATTAACAAAAGCTGTCTCAGGACAGCGCGCTCACCTATTCAACCGCTTTGTCCGAGTTATCGGCCTTGATCACTACAAAAAAAGAGGCATAATTCTCCTAAAATGCTGGTCACAGTTATATGCCTTGGTAAGTGACCGTATATAATGACCTTAAAGACATGTGTGATCTTTTAATTGATTATCTGTAGCAGATATAGAGATAATTCTACTAAATTGCAGGTCAGAGCTATGGGCCTTGGAGAGTGACCTTATATAATGACCCTGAAGACATGTGTAAAGTTTCAACTGAATATCTGTAGTAGTTATAGAGATATAGAGTTGTTGCACACAAACTTTAACCTAAATTTATAAGTACAAAAAGGGGCATAATTCTGCTAAATTGCAGTTCAGAGTTATGGATCTTGGTCAGTGACCTACATAATGACCACAAACATATATGAAATCGCAATGGTGTAGTGGATAGGATGTCTGCCTTGGGACCAGGAGGTCCTGGGATCGATCCCCACTCAGGGAGCGTTCTCAAAATCTTTTCAAAGACACCAAGTACTAGTTTTTCCCAGGAAACGGACTCAAAAGTGTCTCTATAAGCCAAAGACTTTCGATGCAATCAAGCTATCTGTAGTAATTATAGAGATATGGAGTTGCAGCACGCAAACTTTAACCTGAAGTACAAAAAGGGGCATAATTTTGCTAAATTGCAGGTCAGAGTTATTGGCCTTGGTCAGTGACTTTACATAATGACCCCAAAGACATGTGTGAAGTTTCTTTTAAATATCCGTTGTAGTTAGAGAGACATGTACTTCGTGCACACAATCCTTAACCTGAATTTTCTCTTGCACACAAACCTTAACCTGAATTTTCTAAGTGCAACAAGGCTTGCCACAGGATGTGACGTATTCCCCCAAAGCATATGCTTGTCAGAGGAAGGCAACACAATGTCAGTTACATGTTGGCAAAAATTATGCTACCTACTAAAAGAGTTATGCTCCATGTACTCTGCACTTCCTCTCGATGTCCTCTATCATTATATAAAGTTTCATTTGAATCCCTTCAACGCTAATGGAGTAATGCTCCGCACAAGAAAAATAAACAAAGGGCAATAACTCTGTAAATATTGAAGAAACAGTTATGGCCTGTTTGCTCTGCACTTCCTCTCATCAGCCTCTATCATTATATGAAGTTTCATTTGAATCCCTTCAACGCTAATGGAGTTATGCTCCGCACCAGAGAATTAATGCTTCACATACGAAAATAAGACAAAGGGAAATAACTCCATAAATATTGAAGAAAGATTTGCGATCCTTGTGCTCTGCACTTCCTCTCATTGTTCTCTATTATTACATAAAGTTTCGTTTGAATCCATTCAAAACTAACAGAGATATGATCCGCACAAGTAAATTAATGCTTCAAAAAAGGAAAAAACAAAGGGCAATAACTCTGTAAATATTGAAGAAAGAGGTGTTGTCCTCATGCTCTGCACTTCCACTCACTGTCCTCTATCATTATATGAAGTTTCATTTAAATCCTTGAAATACTAATGGAGTTATGCTCTGCACAAGAAGCTTAGAAATGTGGAAATTCCACGAAAACCACATTTTTCCAACGAAATGCATAAAAGACAGCACAATAATGAAATAAAGTTCTGGGTGCCATAAGCATTCCTAAGCGAGGTCTCTTTATAAGGTATCTATGTACGAAGTTTCAATAAAATATCGCAATGCGTTCTCAAATTATTGAGCAGAAACCGTTTTTGTATTTTTAGTAACATTGACATTGACCTTGATCTCATCCACCCCATATGCAATCCAAAGCATGGTCTAGATACAAGGTATCAATGTATGAAGTTTCATTTAAATATCTTTAGAGGAAACAATTTTTCTATTTTTAGTAATGGAGACTTTGACACCACCCACACTATATGCAATCCCAAGCGAGGTCTTCATATAAGGTATATATGTATGAAGTTTCATTAAAATATCTCGATGCATTGTCAAGTAATTAAGCTAAAACGTTGTTTTTTTCAATTTTTAGCAATGATGACCCTGACCCCACCCACCACATATGCAACCCCAAGAGAGGTCCCAATATAAGGTATCTATGTATGAAGTTTCATTAAAACATCTTTTAGTATCTGTCACCTTGACCTTGACCACACCCACCCCATATGCAATCTCTTTCAAGGCTTCGATATAAGGTGCATATGTATGAAGTTTCATTAAAATATCTTGATGCGTTCTCAAGTTATTGAGCAGAGACCGTTTTTTAGTTACGGTGACCTTTATGTTGACCCCACCCCATATGCAATCGTAAGCAAGGTCTCAATATAAGGTATACATGTATGACCTCTCATTAAAATACCTCGATGCATTCTAAGTTATTGAGGAAATTTTTATTTTTTTTATTTTTAGTTACGGTGACCATGACCTTGACACCACCCACCCAATATGCAATCCTAAGCGACATGTTGATATATGGTATCCAAGTATGAAGTTTCAATTAAATATCTTTATGGATTCCAAAGTTAAACTGAGCAGAAACCATTTTTCTATAATTAGTAACAGTGACCTTGGCCATGACCTCACCCACTCCATATGCAATCTCAAGCATGGTCTCGATATAAGGTATATACGTTTGAAGTTTCATTAAAATATTTCTATGCATTCTCAAGTTATTGTGTGGAAACCATTTTTCTATTTTGAGTAAAGGTGACTTTGGCCTTGACCCCACCCATCCCAAATGCAATCCCAGGCGAGATCTTGATATAAGGTATCTTTGTATGAAGTTTCACCAAAATATCTCGATGCATTCTCAAGTTATTGAGCGAAAACCATTTTTCTATTTTTAGCAATAGTGACCTTGACCCCAACCACCCCATATGCAATCCCAAGCGAGGTCTTGATATAAGGCATCTATGTATGAAGTTTCATTAAAATATCTTAATGCCTTCTGAAGTTATTGAGCGGAAACCGTTTATCTATTTTTAGTAAGGGTGACCTTGACCCCACCAATCCCATATGCAATCCCAAGCGAGGTCTCAATATAAGGCATCTATTTATGAAGTTTCATTAAAATATCTCGATGCGTTGTCAAGTTATTGAACGAAAACTGTTTTTCTATTTTTAGTAATGGTGACCTTGACTTTGACCGCACCCATCCCGTATGCAATCCAAAGCGAGGTCTTGATATAAGGTATCTATGCATTAAGTTTCATTAAAACATTTTAATCCGTTCTCGAGTACGAGAGCGGAAACAAAAAGTTGATGCCGCCACCCCCTGTCCGCCTGCATGCCCAACGACATACACCAATCTAATAACAGAAATTATTCTTTGAAAAATTTGGTTAACAAATGGCAATAATTTCATAAATATTGAAGTAAGAGTTGTGGTCCTTGTACTCTGAACTTCCTCTTATTGTTCTCTATCATTAAATGCAGTTTCATTTGAATCCCTTTAATACTAATAGAGTTATGCTCCGCAAAATTAGCTTGACAGACAGACGGACGGACAGAGGGAAGAACCGACAGACGATGCGATAACCATATGCTCCCAAAGTTCCCTTCGGAATCATAATAAGGGGCATAATTCTGCTAAAATGCTGGCTACAGTTATGGGTATTGGCCAGTGACCTTATATAATGACCCTGAAGGCATGTGTGAAATTTCAGTTGAATATCAGAATTCTGTAGTAGATCTAGAGATATGGAGTTGTTTCACACAAACTTTAACCTGAATTTCTTAGTACAAAAAGGGGCATACTTTTGCTAAAATGCTGGTCACAGTTATGGGTCTTGGCCAGTGACCCTATATAACGACCCTGAAGCCATGTATGAAGTTTCAATTGAATATCTGTAGTTACCGATATGTGCTTGTTGCAAGCAAACCTTAACCAGAGCATTACGCAGACGAATAGGTGAGTAGTGTAGCTAGAGCTTATAAGTGAATAGTCGAGCTCAAAATGTAAGTATTCAACACGTCACCTGTACTCGTAAAGCAACAGAAGGGTGATTTTGGCAGGCAGATAATCGAACATTATCAAATATGTCCGCATAGGTTTTTTAAACGGACATAAATACTGTTTGCATAAACATTTATCGCACTACTTCAAAAGGTTTCTATTGCACGCATATTTTATTACCCATAATAGTCTACATTTAATGTTACTCTGTATGTTTGTCAAGACCATATAGAGTTCATATGCTGACAGCAAATGCAGTCAAACATTGAGTTCTGTAACACTAAACTAAGTTACCAGGCCTGCTGAACCGTCAGCCTGTTACTGGGATTATTGTGTCCACAGCCTCTTCCTTGGTCTCCCCAGCCTGGCAATGACATACTGAAGATGAACATAGAAATCAATGAGTACATAAAAACATACATTTTTACAAACTTTATTTTACTAATTCTGCTATGGTGGTTATGTTTTTTGTTGCATGGTTTTATTTTATGTTTGTCTTTCTTTCGGAACACCCCATCAGTGTTCTGCCTTGAATTTGGACTATTAGGGACAAGGGCCCTCTAGGCTTGAACAAGTGGGGACAAATTACAAAAATGTAGGGACAAAGACAAAAAAAGTTGTTCACCTCATGAATATTTCCAAAGCAGATTTTTGTTTGGAAATGTTCGTACTAGCTGTTTTCATTCATGTTTGTTTTTATTTTCTGTTCGAAAAAGGATTGATACATAATACTGTGTTCTTAATTAATTCATAAAATTCTGTTGATCAATGTTACACTGCATTCTTAAATACCTTATAAACATGCATTATTAATTTTAATTTGAACAAACAAAAAAATCTGTTATAAAAACAAGGCGTTAATAATGAAACATGTTAAAACTACAAAGTGGAACAGTGTTACATCATCAATTAGCCGGGCATCCAAAACTGCATACATTAGCAACACTCATAGCAATGGTGTCAGTAATTCGACTTCAAACGTCTTTGATGTTTCTGCTGAAATGTGGCTGTCGTCTAGCAGTTTTTCGCGGAAAAGCTTGTTTCATGCTTACAATTATCGATTGATACTACTGTATCTGAAACTGTTCAAGCGCTGCCAATAAAACGTTAATGAATTTTGTTCTAGTGAAAAAAATCGTTATAAATTGATGTCACGATAAATGATATAAATTTTACTAAATACGCCGAATGATATACTTGCAAATTGTGTGCGCCCGCGGACCCGCTTATAAAAATTTGATGGGGAAGTTTATTTTTGCCAAAGGCGAAATAGTACATTACATTCATATACATTTAATGTCTACTACTAATAATCCTCCGCCTGCAAGTGTCATCGATGACCAGTGTTTATATCATTACAAGTTTTTGTGCAATCGTTATAAAACTTCAGGTTAGAGTTAGTAGTAGGCAAAAAAACGGAAGGTTAACCGTTTCAGTGCTGAGACCGGATATATCGGGTCAAGCTATGGGTAACTTGGTCCATGATGAGACCGGATATTTCGACCAAATCTTGTATTCCTTATGTCCTCCACTTTTGGCCATTTTGCCATAAATTCAAAACTGACATCCAATATGCTGTATATAATCCAATTCCTAATATAAAATTATGTTTAATTATTTCTATTTTCCAACCCCATTTACACTGTATACAAGAGAAAAAAGCTGAAACCGCATTAAAGCCGGAATTTTCATTTTCCGATCGGGCTACATGTACAAGTCAATGTTGGTAAAGAAGAATGGAAGTTTCGTGTTGATGATCTAAAATGTATGCTGTAAAGTTTCATCAAGCTTGAACAAGAGCTTTAGAAAATATGCGAGGAATACAAAACTTTAAAGCAAATTGTATTTTAAGCTCTTGTGGCCATTTTGTGCAGTGAGGCGGATCCATTTGAATAACTTTGATACAGGACAACTAAACAAACATTGGTGTGAAATTAATTGATAATCTAGCAATAGGTCTAGAAGACTTCGTGTTTAGACATATTTATATTTTTAGCTCTTGCGGCCATCTTGTGCAGTGGAGTGGAACCATTTTCACAAGTTTGGTAGAGGACCATCCAAGGAACATTTGTGTAGAGTTTCATGAAGATTTACTAAGAACTTTTGAAAATATGACAGGAAAACAAGTTCAACGAAAATTCTATTTTTAGCTCTAGTGGCCATTTTGTGCAGTGAGGCGGAACCATTTGAATAAGTTTGGTAGAGTGTAAAGTTTCATCAAGATTAATCAAGAACTTTAGAAAATATGACAGGAATACAAAACTTTAACGCAAATTCTATTTTTAGCTCTAGTGGCCATTTTGTGCAGTGAGGCAGACCATTTGAATAAGTTTGGTAGAGGATCACTTAACGAACATTTGTGTAAAATAATTTGAAAATCTATCCATAGGTTCAGAAGAAAATGGCGTTGAGACATAATTCTATTTTTAGCTGTGGTGGCCATCTTGTGCAGTGAAGTGCAACCATTTTTACAGGTTTGGTAGAGGACCATCCAAAGAACATTTTTTACAAAGTTTTATGAACATTGGCAAAGATTTTTTTTAAATATGACAGGAATACAAAACTTTAACGCAAAATGTAAACGACATCGCAACGCCCAACCGACCGGTTTTTCGCCTAAAAATTATAGTTTTGTCAATTGAGTTTTGTCAATTGTTCGAAGAAACATGGCCATCACATTAAACATTGATTCAATATTAATTATTTGCAATTCTACCATGATACTGACTAATTTTTCTATAGACAAAGAACAAAATTATAGTTGTTAAACTACCTAATAAACAAGGCAAAAAGTAATGATCGCATTTTTGTTGTTTATCGAACAATAAACAACTCTTTGTTGTTCTGATGCCTGGCTATTAAACCACTCAGAACAACGACCTCGTGGTTTAATTCCTAATCATCAGAACTCCAAATTGTTGTTAACTGGCCCATAAACAACAATAAATTGAAACTTATTTCTTAAATAAAATAAATATCACTTTGAAGCAATCCTGTTGGCCTTTAATAGTCAAAGTGCTGACAAAAGCTTATTACAGCTTAACTAACTGATAGAACATTCCTGAAAATCATTCTATATTTGGAGATGGGTTCTGCTTTGTTATGGTCTACAAACTTCACATTTTGGAGCAATGTCTGTAATATCTCTGTTCTCTGTATATTTTTAAAACGAAATATTCTACAAATAATTCTAAAGAGTTAATCCAACAATCAGAACGAAGATTAAGACATAGTCATATACCATTTCCTTGGTTTTCATGAAGATATGACAATAACAAATATGTGATAATTTCATATGCTTAAAAATCAACACCTTTGGTTCATCCTTCCATGCTGGACAAAATTATGCTCCAGACAGGGTCTATGGCTTAAATTCTCATATTTGACCTTTGACCTTTAAGTGTGACCTTGAACTTGGACATAGGAACTGGTCCTTGTGAGTGACACACCGCCTCATTATGCTCAACATTTCTGCTAAGTTATTTGAAAATCATGGACAAAGTTATTATCCAGACAAAAATCAGAACATACGAACATACATACACACTTACATAAGTACGTACCAATGGACAGGGTGAACACTATAAGCCCCAACATCATTGATGGTGGGGGGATACAAAAGTTGCACATTATTCTAAAACAATTATATTTATTACTTGTCAAACAAGATTTTTGCTTTGCGTCAATGACTCAGCACCACATATATGAATGTGAAAAGCAGTAAATATTCTATTGTCAGAAGTTAGTGGAGGAAATTATGTTACATAAATATCCATTGAACCATCTAAATGGCACTATACATTATACTGTGTTAATATACTGCTGTATCATCAAAGAGTCTGTATTATCAGAGAGTATGTATTATCAGAGAGTCTGTATAATCAGAGATTCTGCATTATCAGAACAGCAAAGCTTTCATTCTAGCAAGGCATAAGCTTTCTTTATGAGCAATAATACACACATCATCTTGGCACCCAGTACCAAATCATAACTGCGATAACAAAGAAAAGTCTTAGAATAATAGGAACAGATACACTGGTTTAGCTTAACAACTTGACTATAAAATGAGCTGGATATATAGAGGCCACACCACTGAATCTGACTGATTCTTAGTCCTTTTTACACTATCACAGTGTAAGGGTCTGCCCAAATCATAATATTAATGACAGATGTTCTTCCATGTAATAAAGAAACCTGATACAACAGTACTCTCCCTAAATTACTGAATGTGCCCACAAAAAAACATGGAAATCATATATCACACCCAAAACATGAAGAATTCTATTGCTAAATTGCAGAAACTTTGACTAAATTATATTTAATTTGCTACAAGTGCAGGACAACATTGCTACTTGACATAAAAATTACAAAAATCCAATGTTCACAGATATAATCTACAAATGTTGCCACTTATTATCCAACAATTATGATTACGAAGCAAACCAAACAAATATGTGACCACTTCTAAAGATCTGTCTTTGTACTGAAATGTCCTTCAGTGAAGCTAGCCCCCTTCGTTAGATGAGAGCTTATAGCACTGACATCATAGCACAATGGTAGCACTCAATGTTAACAATTTTGTATGTAATTATGATTATACTCGATTAGATTAGCACTCTGTGAAAATTATAATTGGACCATAGATCATTCACGATCTGTTCAGACATTCAAAAATTTATGAATACAGACTAAGTGTATTTATAATAGCATATGAATGCACTACAAGCACTCAAGTGCTTACTAGGATTATAAAATAACAAACTATTTTGACTACATGGACAAGCACTCTGACATTTCCCAATGATATGTTGCTATTGATTTGTTTTAACGAGGTTTTGAAAGCTTTTGTTAAAGGGGCGTATCAACAGCTAACACAGAATTATATTTTTAAAAATAACATTGTATTTTAAGAAGTATTTATTAAACGACTGGTTCACACGAGCCGGGTCTCGGTTTTAAAACCAAAGAGTAAAATATTGTTTTTTGTGATAGTAACAAGTTAACACCGTGACACTTTTCGCACTAAAATTTAGTAGTAGTAGTCAAATCAATATGATTAAAATGTACATTAAATAGTGCTTTGTATATGTGCACCATTGATAACTGTACAGTAGAGTGGAAAGGTTTAAACTGAAAAGTGCAATTTGGTAGGAGTTAGTTTAATCCTGCTGAAACCATGTATCGAAAGACAATTTTTTGGCATTGTATCTATTTTTTGTGGGGCGCAGCTGGGCAATGTTCTTGCAAACAAGAATTTTAGAAAATGCACACTTACAATACTGGTTCAATGTCTACCATTAATTGTCGCATAATATTGTAGATTAAAATTTACCAAATTGTTTACAGAACCGGTTAACACAAAGTTATTAACATATCTTTGACATACACTCTAGAACTTAGGCTAATTATCAACATATTTTCTCATTGTATGTCATGAACAGAATGTTATTTACATTCACATCAATGAAATAACTATTTTGTTAAGCCTATTGGCATGCTCTATTCATATCAATTGTACCAATGGCTGGGATCTCGGTCGCACAAGAAATGGACACAAGACGATCTTTGACCACAGTCGTCGGCACAATTTCCTTCATGGGACGATTGCAATGTCAAACTGAAAACGCTTTTAAAATGATATATTGTATTCATCTATATGATATATTTTCATTCATTCCCGCCATTATTTTCATAAACTGTTAATTTGTTAAAATGACCTGACAAATTCAGTTAACAATTATCTCAACATCAATTATTTTGGATGTGGACCTGTATTATCGGTTTATTCACGGTATAGATATTTATAATTATTGAATTCATCTCAGGGATTTACCGGACTAGATGTTCTGCTTCATATACCCCTAAACTTGCATCCCATTGGATGCATAATTTTTCTGAGATGTTGATACAATTCAGTATTAAAATTAGTTATTTCATGAATGTAATTTATAAAATTAATAACATTATTTTATAATGCCTTCATTCTATCTTATTGATACAAAACATTCAAAATGTTGATACAAATGCAGACAAAACACTTGAATGGGACTACCACTTTTATTGAGAGGACCCCTAAATATCAACCACCTGAGTCATGTGAACCCCTAAATTGTAACATTGATGTAAAACCCTGCATCTCAAATTAATTATTGGGGTCCTAGAAGTTTTCTTATGGTGTCCAAAAATCTGGGTTTCGAAAGTCTCCTTACATAGGTCAAATCTGAAAAATCTGGGGACTGAGAAGTTACGTAACAAATCATCATGGCCCTCTGTTATGTTTAGGGTAAAAATGATATATCAATATTAATTTCAACACCGTTGTCTTTTTTAAAGACATTTTTTGGTTCTTATATATTACTTCTACTAGAAAAATATATTAATATACCTTATTTTAATATGTGTCTATATATTTACAGGAAATACCGTAGATATGCCCCCTTTAAAATCTTTGTGTGACAAAATTCAGTAACATGTTACTATGCTGCAGTGACCAATGGCACATAATTACACTATAGTTGTTTAAACCTATCTATTATAGCATGATTGTTTCAAAAGCCTTAGGCTTATAGAGACACACTCAAGTCAGTTTCCTGGGAAGAACCAGTACTTGGTGTCTTCGGAAAGATCTTGAGAACGATCCCTGAGTGGGGATCGAACCCAGGACCTTTTCTTGTAATGTCTAAATTGTCTAATTACACTATAGTTACACTTTCCAGGTTTTTATTTAAACAATAAACCACAGACCTGTGCCAAAGAGAGAACTTTATTGTATACAGCTTTTCCTCCACAACTGAAAGACCAAAATGGTTTTCACCAAAATATCTGCAAACTCAATACACTGTCTACAGAATGGCTGAAAGAAAAACTTCCAATGCTGTATGATATTCTTTCCATCTCAATACCCCTAAAGGACTAACAAATGATGGAAACATACAAATAGCACATACATTTTTTAGGTCACGCCATGATACCATGATTCAGTCATGTACAGTTCATAGTTTCAAAAGATTCTTACATACTATAAACTAGACAGTTTCAAAAGATTCTTACATACTATACACTAGACATGTGTCCGTAGGACGTGGATGCCCCCACATTCCGCTGGTTGTCACAAAACTCCACTAATGTCGAAAAAACTGCACCCAAATACCCAGGTGCACAAGGTCACATGCAGATGACTATGTTTATAAAGTTTTAACACTCTAGCAGTTATAATTTTCTAGTTACACGCAACACAAGTCCAAAAATGTAATTTTTCTGCTAAAAAAGGGCCATAACTCCGGTAACATCAGGAAAAAATTTACATTATGATGTTACATCTATGTACCAAAATTAATTTAAATATGTGAAGGCTTTCATGAGTTATTGTCCATGTTTTTCGGGAATCTAAGTCAAATAAAGGGCCAATAATTATTTAAATATGTCAAGACATTGTTGAGTTATCGTCAGGAAACCATGTTTTTAGGGAATTTAAGTCAAATAAAGGGCCATAACTCTGTCAAAAATTTAGAGGTTTGGAACCAAAGTCGAACTTGCTAAACATGTATACCAAGAATTATTTAAATACATCAAGCCATTCTGGAATTATCATCCAGAAATCGTGTTTTTAGGGAATTTTAAGTTGAAAAGGGGCCATAACTCTGTAAAAATTTGGTTTGTAATCAACATCGAACTTAACCTGTATTCTATGATGTTATAAATGTGTACCAAAACTTATTTGAATATGTCAAGCCTTTCTTGAGTTATCATCTGGAAACCATGTTTTTAAGGAATTTCAAGTCAAAAAGGGGCCATTACTCTGTCAAAATTTAGTGGTTTGTAACCAACATCAAACTTGAACTGTATTCTATGATGTTACACATGTCTACCAAAAATTATTTGAATATGTCAAGCCTTTCTTGAGTTATCATCCAGAAACCAAAAACCAACAGACCGACGGACCGACAGGCTCACTCCTATATAACCCCCCCCTAAACTTTGTTTGTGGGGGTATAATAAAATAGAAATCCGAAATGCCTATCCAAATTTTATTGTTCACGCAACGTAACCACTTATCCTATTTAAAGTTAAACTGCACATGGATTTCATGCAAATCTCGTGTTCTACTAGAAAAGTGCAAAAATTATCATCATATGCTGACGTGTACAACATCAGGTCATCTGCATAAAAAGCATGGGTGTTTGGCAGCGATTACAAAATTTCGAAGCGCAAAGAGAACTGTGAAATCTTTACTTTTGTATAAAAGTTTTGTAATGTTGATCTCAATTGAATGATGATGAAAAACGTGATCAGTTGTGCATGTTACACATTCAGCATTTAATGGTATGCAGAATATACATGTACTTCCCATCAAAGTATGGTATGCCTTTTATGTCCAGTAATTTTCAGTAACGCAAAGCTGCTCACGGATTAACAGTATATACATTAAACTGTTAAAACGCAATAAACTATCGAAGACAAGATGCTGAAATGTTGTTAAACTTTATACACGCTTGCCATTTTCAGTGGCACATTCATAGTATAAAAGTAACAAGACCATGTATTAAGAAATAATTTTTTATTTATCAGTGTTTATCAGCAAATAAACAACGATTTGGAGTTCTGATGCGTAGGAATTAAACCACGAGGGCGTTAGCCAGAGTTGTTTAATAGCCACACATCAGAATGACAAAGAGTTGTTTATTGGCCGATAAACAACGTTAATGCGAAAATTATTTCGATTCTAACATGATTTGACATATATTTTTGCAATTGTAATTGAAACTAATTTTTACAATGCTCCGCTAAGAATCGGGACTCCTTTTTGCGTTGTTTATTGGGTAGTTTAACAACATAACTTTGTTCTTTGTCTATAGAACAATAAGCAGGTATCATGTTAGAATATGCGATATATAATATGCCCGACTGACCAACATTTTCTGCAGTTTACCACGTGCCCGACAGTAAACATTTTGGTCAACATTGGATATAAAGGATGTGTTTTTATTTTATTATATATGTAGTCAGTTTTTAAAAAGATATAAATCACAAAACCCACTAGCGAAAAAAGTAATTTGATGAAATACAAAATCTCAGAACAACACGACATAAAGTAAGGAACTGTTTTCAATGGATAAATGCATGCGCCTTTCCGATGCTTCCCATCAGGAATAAAATATAAAGAGTGTCGGTAGGTGGAGTGTTTTGCTTAATAAACAATTAAATGAGAATAACTTTTTTAATTCCGTGCAAAGGCGTATTATATTTGTTTGTTGTCATAAACAACATACATTTTCATTCGTTGCGGCCCACTGGGGATTTTTTTTCTTACCAATTTTGCACTAAACTACGACCATACACTGAAATCAGAAATAAATACACAATATTATTGTTATGATATGACCACAGTTGTTTAACCTTCATTATTTTATCATACATGTTTGATTATATACACTTATAATTTAGTTCACGTGTATATGTGCCCATAATATTTTTACTACCGGAAGTTCCGTTAAAAGTCATGACGATGTAGAGTCAAATAACAGGATTTTAGTGCCATGAACTGTTTCGTAGTAAATAAACACGTTAAAAAGTCATTGCATTTATTTATGCATAAGTAGGTGAGCAATATTTTGTATTCTTTTTTCTATTTAGTTTTAGATATGCCATTATTGCTTATTCCAAGCAAAAATGGTATTCCATATATAACCGATGGTCTATTACCAATCAAAATATTATATATTATTGAAGTATACTTTCGGAGGAAGACACCTAGCTTTTTGGCATAATGTCTGTTCTTTTACCCGCCCGCACATGATCAGAGTTCTTGAAATATCGCTCAATGCAAGATTCATCGTGGATGTGGTCATCACGTGTGTACAAACACAAATAAATTGAAAAACAAGATTCTGTGTTTGATAAACACACACGCCCCCGGTTGGTGTTGGATAGCCCATTTCTAAGTTAAAATTAGGTCAAGGTCAAAGTGAGGTTGGGTGATATGGGTGGATTGGAAACGGTCATAAGTATCAAATGTGTAAATATCCAAGTGTTGTAGTAAACGGTGTTGATGCTAGACATAACGTTAAAATCTAGTTAGCCAAGATATGGCACTTCTGAATTATTACAAGTCCAAATTAGTTCAAAGTCAAGGTCAAAGTGAGGTTGGGTGATATGGGTGGATCAGGGATGGTCATAAACAACGACTGTGTAAGTAGCAAAGTGTTGTAGTAAGCGGTGTTGGTGCTAGATTAAATGGTAAAATCTAGTTAACCAAGAAAAAGCCCATTTGAATTATTCTAAGCGCAAATTAGGTCAAAGTCAAGGTCAAAGTGAGGTTGGCTGATATGGGTGGATAGGGAATGGTCATAAGTAATAACTATCTAGATATCCAAGTGTTGTAGTAAGCGGTGTTGGTGCTAGACCAAACGGCAAAATCTAGTTTACCAAGAAATGGCACTTTTGAATTATTATAAGTGCAAATAAGGTCAAGGTCAAAGTGAGGTTGGGTGATATGGGTGGATAGGAAACGGTAATAAGCATTAACTGTGTAAGTATCTAAGTGTTGTAGTAGGTCTTGTGTATGCTAGACGAAACAGTAAATCTACTTAACCTTGTCACGGACGGACGGACGGACAGACGGATGGAAGGAGTGACGGACGGACAGGACAATCACTAAATGCCTCCTGCATCATGATGCCGGGGGCATAAAAATAACTATACATGTATATTTATATTGAAGTATATACATTACGTAGTGATAAAACTCATTAAACGCGTTGGTGTTTGCTATTTTAAGAAATTAATTAGATTAATTTATAGTGTAGCGTAATCGTAAAATCTAAAGCTTAAAAACATTAACTATTGATTGCGCTACGACCTTACTGAAATTAAAGGTCAGTTATATGATGTAATAGAATTGTCACAATAATTGGAAAATAATTTCTGATGTAGATATTAAATCAGCTGACAAAGAACTACAAACTTTGTTTCTGAATTCAGTGTAAGATCATAGTTTGTTGCATAAGTCATCATAGAAAAAAAATCACCAGTGGGCAGCAACGAGTGAAAATGTATGTTGTCTATGACAGCAAACAAATATAATACAACTTTGCACTGAATTACGGGTACCTCATAACTTAACTATATGCACCAATGATTCTGTAAGTAAATGAAATTAAAAAATCGTCAATTTTACAGGCAAAATTCGACCCTTCATGCACCTTGTTCTTTCATTGTCGTTTAATGTACAACTATAAATTTTTACGTGCAAATAATAAAAATAATAATAAAAATGTTAACATTAAAATGTTGTTGTCTTATTATATACTTGAATTCACATATAAAAAAGACTGTACATTTTTACAGGAAAATGACATTTAATAAAAAACCTGGATAAACCAAACACCTCTGAAAACCGAACGATCGGCCCAGTCCCGACGCCGTTTGGTTTAGACAGATTCTACTGTATACCCTTTTCATCAATATTATGTTAATAATAGGACATTGCCTTGTTTTAATATACAGCTGAACTAAGATATCTCAAGGTTGCCGAGAGCTCACAAACGACTTTGAGATATCAGCAGTTCCAAAAAGAGATCTTTTATAAGAATTTAGTCTAAATGTTCACGAAATTGCAATAAAACATTGCCATCCGGTATGCATATACTGAACTGTAAACCAGTTGTAAATAATTCAATTTAAGTTCACAAATACTTATTAAAATATGTGTTGAGATGTTTGTGATGTGAGACAAACTTGGTTGTGACTCGATACTGTCACAGGCATCAACCCTTCGAAATAAACAAATAGAAATAAGAGGGAAAATACTTGTAAGGACAGAAAACCTCTTCAACATAACCAGAAATTCATGTTAAAACTTCGAGATAACAATATTAAGTATATATAAATAAAGAAGGAAAAAAGTTGGCAATTATATTTGGAGAGATCCTGAACTTTATTTTTTAAGCAAGTTCGAGTTTACAAAGTTCAGCTCTATGTTTATATACAATGCAATGGTTTCAATACACCCCTTTAAACCAAAGGTACACAAATAATATTATTTAATTTTGGCATGAATGTTAAGGTCTTGAATAGGTGGTGAAGGGTAGTAGACACTGAAAGCATTCAATTCATTGTATTTCAAAAAGTAAATGGTAAATTTGCTAGTGAACAAACCTCAGACAATATAAATGGTTTATTTTATTGATCAGGGGCCATATTACAGAAAACATCTTAAATATGTTCAATGTTCAAATTTTGGAAATGTAATATTTCTAAAACCGCACATAAAGTTGTGAATTTCTTGACAGATAAGTAATTAATAATTAATATTATAACTGATTACAACGAAACTGAAGAACATAATCATAAATGTTAAATAATGGTTATTAGAGACAAGAAAAGGTGGTGGATAAAATCAAAACACCACAGTTAATAACAAGAGCTGTTTGTAAAACAGTTATGCCCCCTCTAGGTTAAGAGCAATCTTTTAAATATCAAGTTTGGTGGTGATCGGAAAAGAACTGTTGGACATAGGGAGCGAAAACTGCTTAAAAGGACACTTTTTTTATAAATCAACTCCATGTAACTCTGCAGTTCCTGGGGTGTTTTGGTTGACCATCATACTTGGCAATGATATAATAACCTCAAATATTTTCATCAAGTTTGGTAAGATTAAATGAAAACTGTTGGACTAATGCCTAGATCACAAATAGAACGGGCCTATCCGATTTTAACGAATGGTAAAGCATCGGTTTGCATGATTTTCATGGGGAACAAGCAGTTTGAGCAAGAAGCGGCTACATGCCAATTACTGGACAGCACCCGTGCAGTGAGTATGTAAATAGGACGGTCGCCGCGCAGGTTTGTAGATGACTTCAACTAAAATGTATTGAAAAAGGTATCCAGTCAATGTAAGTAGGCCGGCCGCCGCCCAACATTACAAGGGCCGCCCAGTGCCTGTATAGGCACAGCCCAAGACCATGACGATAACTGAACATCAGTCGGTGCCTTTCCAGGCGCCCACATGTTTGCCGTTGAAATTTTAGGATGGTTTTAAAGTAGAAAAATCGCATGGCCACCGCCGATCCAAGAAAATGCAGTCCAGCAAATGGACGGTGCCGGTCTGAAGTGTTCTCGAACTCTCTGACTCCGAAATAAATCGCCTAGTCGCCGTTAACTTTCTAAGTATTTCTTGAACTAAATTAATGAGGAAATTTTTATAATTAAATGGCTAATACCGGATAAATTTGTCATAGCATATGTAAGAGCAAGTAATTTAAATTGCCATTTAGAAGGGATATGAAATGGCTATTACCGTGTTTGTCCATTGTTGTTTCTCATATAGGAATGCTGCTGGCAAATTGCTACACAAAATTGCAATACCATGAAGGGAGCACTTTGGTTGTCAAGGGACAATAATTCTGGTCTTTTGTTATTATATAGGTCTTTGTCAGTTGTTTTCCATACAGTAAAGCAAACTATTTACTATCTGTGCTCTTAGTCGGATAAATTTGTCATAGCGTATGTAAGAGCAAGTAATTTAAATTGCCATTTAGAAGGGATATGAAACCATGGCCAGTCTTCTTAAATATCCTTGAGAAAATATTTAAACTTAAGGACTGCATTTTATGTATGATTTTGTGACAATTATTTTTTTCTCTCACAAAGATGCGAAAGTTGATTTTGATCTCAAAGTCAGGAAAGGAAACACATAAACTTGTCCCTATTATAAAGCAGTACATTTTTAATCTAACACATTTATTCATAAACTGTAAGTAACTTACATTTCACGAACATACCAAGGTATTACAAATCTATTGTCTAGTTTAGCAGGACAATTTTACACACAAAAATTTGCTGGGGAGGGCTATCACATTTGTCAAGCTATTCAAAATATTGAAGTGAATACTAATTTGTTTTCAAACTCAATAATAATTCGTTGGATCGTAAACAGTTTTAAAGCATTGTTTTGCTTTGTTTTCCACTGAAAGGGTCAAAGACCCACTGATTACTCTGTGCCAAAGATCTATTACAGAACAATGTGTTAAGGGATTTATGATTGTGGTTTTGTATGTTGACATTTGTTTTATCACTCCGCTTCAAAACTGTAGTGTCATAAGCTAGAGCTATGATATCATTTACACCTGAATTTCTTTAACAGTACTTATATACACCAATCAAGATAAGAATAAATTGAACCAATAACAAACAGAATGTATACGCTTTCATGCCCATTAAACAATACAAAGTTAAAATACACTCAAACATAATACAAGAGGGCCAAAGTGGCCCTGGGTTGCTACCCTGAATTGTCACAAAAGTAGATTGAGGGCAAGAGCCCTGTGTCATACAATGAATGTCTAACCTCAAACTAGGGCTATGTAACTTCCAATTTCGTAGCCAAAACTCTAATGTTATCTATTCGCCCCTCAAGAAATTATCTTAGAAATTTAATTGACAATTGTTCTTCTTTTATTTTTTTATCTTACACATTTCTGCTAGCATCACATTTTATTTTGTCTAGCTTGTGACTTCTTATATTTTGAACAAAATGGCAGGTAATGAAGCTTAAACTGAATTTTATTATTTTAAGGAATTTGGTAGCAGGTCACGCAAGGAACATTTCTGTTAAATTATTTTAAATGTTAGCTAGTTTTTCAAGCTTTTGGTTGCCAGAGTTTTACTGATACTCCTTTAAATTGAAGGAAAATGGTAAAGGATCAAACCATGATCACATTTTGCACTCTGGACTCTTGACGTTTATGCCTACTGATCAATACAAATACAATACAAATTAAAAATTCAGTTCAACCTCATCAGTCATCCTGGCCAATAATAACGGACATTCGATCTAAACATTTTATCATTGTTTTTTAGACCCAGAAACAAATAAAGTTGTAAAAATAGCAAAATAAAAGCATTTGATTTTGTTTGTTAAAATTAGTAAAAGATAAATGGTAAAATATTGCATTGACTGGATTGCGATTTCCAAATGCATGGCGTTTACTAGAGAAACTGAATGTATAACTGGCAACAGTAAAACAACAATGCTCACAATGTACAAAGTGAAACTGAAGTCTGTCTACAAGCAGTCGTTTTTGTATTTTAGTGGCGGACAACTACAAGGAGCGAATTGGTACTTTTTATAAAATTCATAACTTGACACTGTGCAGAATGATTGTGCGTATGTTAGATCACGTATCAGGTCGTACCATCAATGTAGACAATTAAAATATTTACTTGTATGGATTTTCTCTATTACCCAAGGAAGATTTCTGTGTAATTTGGTTGAATTCTGTCCAGGGTTTTAAGTGTTAACTGACGCATTGACACAGGCACAAACATCGCACGAAAATCATCTTTGGCTTTAAACACACGTCTGGTGGAAAAGCAGGAGCCATTAGTCCCTTAATAAGTATGCCACAAGTCACTAAATAATAATTGGACAGGAAATCTGCCCAGTGTTAAAAGTGTTAACTGACTCAATGACACACGCACACACAACGGACGAAACACACAAAATAATTAATGGGCTTGTCACAATTTTTGTTTAAACATGACTGGTTAGAAAGCAGAGGGCCACAAGTGACTGAATAAGGAGGCCACAAGTCACTAAATAATCGTTGGAACATGCCTATTATATGCGCAACAAGGCATGGTACTGAGTGCTAAGTACTTCAATTCATTACAAGAAGTTGCAGAGAACAAGAACAGACAAATAATTTTCATCAAACAACTCACTCAGAATTATTAGATTAGAACTTGACAATCGAATGCACAATTTGGCTTGGTACTGGCTTTCATTGGAGCAAGTTACTAATGGCATTACAATGAATAATTGTGTAAAAACACAGTGTCAGCTCCAAGTGACAACACATAGTATCAAATGTGGATTCCTATGCAATTCTGTGAAGACTGAACATATACGACCAGTTTTTTCTACTTCCATTCAGCGGTTACAGAGTTGTTTCAGGCGAAAGGTTAATAACAAACCACAGACAACAAACGACTGACGACAAACCATGACTGACCACAATAGCTCACACTAGCGCACTTCAATCTCAGGTGAGCTAAAACTAGAATTGTGACATGAGTTACGGATATACCCCCACAATATGGCCTTGTCACAAAACTATGGCATCCATTAGAAAGAAATCGACACAATGAGAATGCTTTAATTTGTGCATGTTTTACCGTGTTTTGGAAAAATTTAATTTCAATATGAGCCATAACTCTGTCAAAATTTAGTGGTTTGCAACAAAAGTTGAACCTGACCCGTATTTTATGGTGTTACACCTAAGTACCAAAAATAATTTAAATATGTTGAGCCTTTCATGAGTTCTGAAACCAAGTTTTTAGGGAATTTTAGTCAAAAAGAGGCCATAACTCTCTCCAAATTTAGTGTTTTGTAACAAAAGTCAAACCTAACCTGTATTTTATGATGCTAAATACCAAAAATTATTTGAATATGTCAAGCAATTCTTGAGTTATCGTCCGGAAACCATGTTTTTAGGGAATTTAAGTCCAAAAGGGACCATAACTCTGTCAAAATTTAGTAGTTTACAACCAAAGTCAAACATCACTTGTGTTCTATTATGATACAAATGTGTACCAAGAATTGTTTAAATATGTCAAGCCTTGCTTGAGTTATCATCCGGAAACCATGAAAACCAACCGACCGACAGACCCACAAGCTCACTCCTATATACCCCCCTAAACTTCGTTTGTGGGGGTATAAATATGTTAATTGCAACCATACTTTATTTGGACAGCATGACAGCAACTATTGTTGACATCAATGTCATCTTACCTTGGCCAAACTTTGGGTTGCAATCCTATTACATCCAATTACTATCCCAACCACTGTCACTTCCACTTAGGCTGGAGGTCTGCCCGTACAGGTCCAGTGTCTGGCTCGAGTTCCATTTTCACTGCTTACAGAACTTGAGTTGCTGGCTGACCAATTTGTCCTCTGTACATCAACTGAGTATTCTACAAGTGAATAACAAGGCATTCGTGATGATATTGTAATATATAGGCAGTTAAAGGGTATAGTAAATATATTGCACCCAGAGGAGACTGATGTTAACCGAGGCCGAAGGGGGGCAATATTTACTATACCCCTCAATATGCCTGCAATATTTATTTTATTCTACCGAACAAAAATACTGTAATTCAAAGAACAATTAAGCCGTACATAGTAAACGAAAGTTTAATATTGGAAAATCAAGAGCTCATCGACTTAGATTTTTTTAATTTATTTTAATAAGCACCTACCGATTATTTGCTTACACGGATTTCTCAGAAAACACAAGATGCTCCTTTTATGCCCATGCGCTGTGTATATTTTGGTCTACGCGTGGGATATTATTAACAATTATACCCCCCCCCCTCGGGGTATATTACTTTCCAACGGCATGGTATATTAAAATTATGCAGGGATGGGTATATGGGATTTTATAATGGGAAAACGAAGCGAGGTATAATAATGGTAATTAAACAAAACAACTTCTGGGGTCAAATTCCACATACTCTAAAGTAACTGACATTTGTCTGTAGGACACGGATGCCCCCACATTCCGCTGGTTGTCACAAAACTTATAAAGTTTCATCAATGTAGCAAGTATAGTTTTTGAGTTTCACATGACTCAAGGTGACAACGGTCATTTTTTGTTAAAAAAGGGCCATAACTCTGCTGACGTCAGAAAAAACTGCACCAAAATACCCAAGTGCACAAGTTTACATGGTGATGAATATGTTAATAAAGTTTCATCAATGTAGCAGTTATACTTTTCGAGATACAAGCGACACAATTCCAAAAATGTTAAAAAAGGGCCAAAATTCTGACGTCGGAAAGAACTGCGCAAAAATACCAAAGTTCACAAGCTGATAAATACGTTTATAAAGCATCATCGCTCTTGTAGTTATACTTTTTGAGTTACGCGTGACACAAAAATCTGACAGGCCAGACGGACGGACAAGGGCAAATCTTATTTCTGTTTTAATGCCCCCACTTTTAGAGAGGGGGTGGCGGGGGGGGGGGGCATAAAAACAGAACAGAATAATAAGATATGTTATATATATAAGATATAAGATACATGCGTTTATTTCAAACACAAACATCATTTCCTAGATATTCTCATGCACAGTATTGTATATTTCGTTGAAAAAAACATTTTGATGCAAAAAGTTTACCCCGTGATTCGATCCCTAGTCGATTGGTTGATAGGTAGACACGCATACAACTGCATAATCTGTCCTTGCTTAAACCTAGCAGTAACTAAGGCTACATTCAAATGTATCTATCACTGAATCTAAAATAAGTAATACAAACATCTCCAAATATACACAAACATACTTCAATGTTTTCGCGCTATAGTTTCCAACAAGATTGTCAAAGTTGACTATACAGCTATATAAGGTCACACTTCCCCACCCTCTGACGCCATGTTTTACAAAAAATCAAAATGATCTGAAGGAATTTGGTAGAGGGTCACCCAAGAAACATTTCTGTGAAATTATTTCGAAATTCAAACAGTTGTTTCCTGAAAAAAATATTGTCAAAGTTGCAATACGGCCATATATGGTCAAATTTCTAAACTCCGTAGTGGTCATGTTTTTTAACAAGTCAACAGGGATTTGGTAGAGGGTCACCTAAGAAACTGCGAAATTATTTTGAAACCCAAAACGTGGTTTCTGGCAAGAAGACTGTGCAAGTCAACCATATATGACAATATATGGTTGAAATTCCCCACCCCTGTTGGCCATGGTTTTTAATGCATCAAAATTATTTGCGGGAATTTGGTAGTAGGGAACCCAAGAAACATTTCTGTGAAATTATTTTAAAATCCAGCATGTGGTTTTTGACAAGAAGATTGTCAAAGTTGCCTATACAGCCATATATTGGAAAACTTTCACATACCCCAGTGGCCATGTTTTTTTAACAAATCCAAGTTATTTGAAGGAATTTTGTGGGGCGTCATCCAAGTAACATTTCAGTGGAATTTCTTAAAAATCCAGCGAGTGGTTTTTGATAAGAAGATTTTTTAAGATTGTTATTTTCAAAGCAACCAGAATTGCACAGATATTCCACCGAATTTGTAGGAATATGATACAGGACCACCCCAGGAACATTCCTGCCAAGTTTTGTTAAAATCCACCAAGTGGTTTCAGAGAAGTTGTTTGAAGTAAATTGACAACACATGACAAACAAAGGACGCCTGACACTGGACAGAGACTGACCACAATAGCTCACATCCTGAGCACTTTGCGATTCGGTGAAAAGTGCTCAGGTGAGCTAAAATGTCACCCTGGCCAATACTAAAAAAAATTCCATTTAAACATTTTGACATTGTTTTTCGACAGATCATATTCTACTAATGTTTTTCAAACTTCATTACTTTTTGTTGTACCATAAACAGTCTTCGCATTATTTTTTTTTAGGCACTAGCCCGGCCGGGCTACCAGCTTGGAAATTTCACTAGCCCGAATCAATTTTAACTAGCCCGAATTAAAGTAATTATTCTGTAACATTTGTAACTATTTTTGTATTGAAAAAACATTGAACAATAAAGATTAACAAAATAAACACTTGATTCTGTTTTTATTCACGGTTCATGCCTGACAAAAAATTGAACACAAGGTCTTCAGACATCTCCATTTCATCATTGTCAGTGTCTGAGTCACTGACATCCAGGTCTGACAGGTCAGGTACGCTCTTAAAGGCGGTTGGAAAAAATAATGTAATAGCACTCGTGATTAAAATTTTCCACACAAATATCTGAACCAAGTAAATGCAATGTCAATGTCAAACAAACAATAATACCTGTGTATTAGAAGTAGAAAAAGGCGACTTTTCTGCCTCAACTTCTGAGTCTTCTGAATCTGAAACGACTATTGTAGCTGTGGTGCTACTGCTACCAGACGCCTTAGCCACATCTGGTTTGTTGCCGATTCGCCGCTTTTGCCCGGATGGTGTGGACATCTAAAATGCAGCATGATACACATTTGAATTTCTTATCAGGATTTGTTCCTTGACAGATAAATTATACTTGTAAGTTAATACATGTTATTTAATTGCATGTTTTTAACAACAGTTTTTTTTTACTTAATTAATGATATACACATACCAGCCAGTCAGCAATTGCAGGTTCAGGATCAAATTCCTCAATACTTGGAGACATGATTTTGATGGTCATCAGATCATCGAGTCGAGCGTTTCCAAGTCGACCTCTTCGTTTATTTTTCAGCAGTTTCATCGCACTGAAGGCGGTTTCACAGTTGACAGACGTTGGCGGTAGAGCCAGTACTATTTCGACCAGATTGAAAACGTTCTCAAGGTTTTGGTCTGCCATGTCACCGATTACATGTTCCCATTTCAATACGGTCAAGTCTGGATACCTGCAAAAGCACAATTTGTACAAACATGCCGTCATTTGTAAAATTAATGAACTGGTTTTATATTTTGTTCTATCACATTTTAAAAAGATGCCATTTGAGACACATAATAACATGAATAAATTGATTTCAAAGTATATGTGACTATTTGTTCAGTCATTTATTTCTATGTGGTTTTGCTTATCAGGAATGTTATTTAAATATTAACCTTTTGTAGACCAGTGTGCGTAATGTTGACCACTCATCAGTAACATCGTCCAGAGTAACGAGGACATCGGGAAATGCCACTGGCCTGAAGTGATTGTACAGCACTGCAATCTCTTTCTCACCGTGCACTGTATCTGCAAATAACCAATACATAACCTCTTAAAGTTTTCCAAAACAGAAATATGTTTCTTTTCAATTCTTTTCAAGCATATGAACTTCTATGACGTATGTAGTTTATTTATCTCATTAACCTTCAACGATCTTTGAATGAAACAGTCAAATTTAAAACCTGTTTCTTGATAGGACTTCGATGTTTAAGTTTTAATTGGCTGCATAACATGTTAATTCATATTGTCTTACAACTCAAACTACAACTATTGTATTAATTGCACTTCATGACTTAAGCTTTATTTAAGTAAAAAGTATTATCTTCGGTTATTTATATTAGGAAAATTAAGAATGCCGCAGCCTGTGTAAATTAAAGTACAAAAAAAAAACATTTAGTAACAATACAATATTAATATAGATAATAAATAAACAGTACATCAGCAACAAAACATGCAAACCCTGATGAAAACTAACTCTGAGGGTAAAGTTGAAAACACCTCGGAACCACAACTGTTCTAAATAAAATTTGGAGGGGAGGGTCATGCTTGCAACGAACTGCAAAACTAAACAGAACATATAACATGAAGTTGTTAACATGTGAACTCCATGTTTGAACCTGTCAACTGATCATCTTTCAAACGTGGCCAGTTTTTGAAAGATGACACAAGAGTGGCTGAGATCAACTCTGATTGTGGAAATCTGCTATCAAGAGATGTCAGTATTTCTCGGACTGTAGCATGCAGCAGATCAGTGGAAGACTTTTGACCTCTGAAGACTAAAGTCTCCCCACTAAAGGATCCAGTTTCCAAAACAGCTGATACACTGCTGTCTTCTCTGTAAATGATTTTAAAGCACCAATGATTGATTAATAATAATATTGTTTTAGTTTAGATCGTCTACTTGTACACGTATAATTCAAACTGATGTACACTTACTTGCCCATAAGCTGTGTGAGTGTTATTTTAGTTGATTCCACTCTTGTGTACGCATCAGCAAGGCTTATCTGGGCTTGCTGCAGGTACAGTGACAGGTTCTGTAAGTTCTTGACAAGTCTCTGAAACGAGCGTTCAAATTGCATTTTAGTGCACTGAACATAAACTAAGATATTTAAACAAAATTGTCCTTGTAAAATAAGAATATAAGAGAAACATTTAAGGTTACAAACTTGCCTTCATGGCAATAATGTAGACAATCACATGGCCACCACGAACAAGTCGGGCTAATCCCTCGGCTTTTGCATTCTTGTGGGACGAGTTTTCTAGATGGTAGCGCAGAACTTTGTAGATCTTCAGGAATATGTTGACTGCCCTCATGTAGTGCGGTAACCACCTAGTGCCGCCAATTCTAGTTGGTAATAACTGCCTCTCGCCAAGGGCTTCAAATGTACGTAGCAAACCTAAAAGTGCATAATTATAATTTCACATAAATAAATTTTAAATGAAAAATGCACTTTAAACTAAAGAATCATTTTGTTTAAGAACATTACAAACGTGCAATGACTATTTATCAATCACAGTCTTAAATCCAGGACAGTATAATAATATATGTTATGCATGTCAACATATCAAATAAAGTTTGTATTTTTATTTACCTTTCTTCTCTTTTGGGCTCTTTCTGAACAAATAGTATAACCCAAGAAAAGTGTTGTGGCCTTTTCATAAAGACCGGGGGATGCCTTTTTTACTGCGTCTTTGAAGGCCAACTCAAGTCGATGTACAAGGCAGTGGGTGACAACAATAGATGGCCATCGCTGCTTGAGAAGAGCTGCAACACCTTTGTTCAACCCTTGAAAATCAGACAATTATATGATTAATTTTAATAACTATTACATTTCTCAAAACTGCACAGAAGCAATATACACACATAAGCAAAAAAAGCCTTAAAAACAATCAAAAAAGCCTTAAAAACAATCAAGTTTGGCTACATAAGTTTTGATTTAACAATTGGAATCATGGATTTTGAGCATTTTGCCTGTGAACCGAAATGCAATTTTAAACTTTATTTATACAATATATATATATTACTAGAAATTAAAACGTGTTACTTGATCGTAGTTTAGTATTACCTTGCATATTAGATGCACCATCGGCACAAAACCCAACGAGTTTGTGTTTCACAGACTCTTCTACATTCAGATTCTGCAGGGTCTGCATCAAGAACTGGAAAATGTCCTCACTACAGGCAGATTCTGAAGACCCCAAGTGTAGAAACGAGTCTTCAATGTGGCCTTTAGAACATGTGCGCACATAGACTGCTTCCATGTCCTCACCCGTAAAGTCAGTAGACCCATCACACGATAGACTGCACCAAGAACAATTAATGATTTTGTTGACAACTTCACTTCTGGTGGTCTTAGCAACGGATTCACAAAATTGGGCTCCAGCTTTATCGGAACAGTACTGCGACCCAACTTGTAACTGTTTCATTTTATACAACCGACACATAACTTCGTAAGTTTTGAAACTTAAGCTATGCTTGGCACAGGCGTGTGCATTTCTCATTTTTATGAGTAGTTCGTCATGATCTGCCTTTTTTAAGGCATTCAGAGTTTTACATGCTGCACTTTTATGTACAGGCGTTTTAATAGCAGCATCACGATTGAGAGCCTTAATGTGGCTCTCACTTATTATCGTGGGCCTTGATGCCGTCAATGCGTAAGTAAGTTGTCCCTTTAACGTATGCATTTTCTTCTTTATTGTCTTGTGAAAACTGCTGACATACTGTGCAAGTCATCACACCTAGAACCTCATCAAAATGAAGCCAGGGTCGTTTATTTGTCCACGACGGTTGGAAATTTCGTTTCCTCGATTGTTCATAACTTTTTTTGCTACCTTTATCCCCCTTTGGCGGTTTACGTTTGGGCGTTGCGCCCTCAAAATAACGCAGAAAAGACATTAAAATAAATTAATCGCCGCAAGTTCTCCACCCAGTAAAAATAATACGTTCAAGCGTCTGGCGAGATCGACCTACAACACTGTGCGATAAGCGTCTACTCAATGAGTGCTCAAGGGAGATAAACCTATATAGTGTTGAATAAGCGTCTATGTGTAGCTATTTTGGACACGTTGCTTAGTTCGGAAACGAAAAAAAGCACTCGACCGATCGGGCTACTGGCTTGGAATTTTCACTCGACCGACGCAAAAATCAATCGACTCGGTCGACGGTCGAGTGGGTTACGTCGAAGACTGACCATAAAACGCTTAAATGGCACGTTATTTCCGCTTAAGTTGTTCACATTGTTTTCAACTGAAAGGGTCAGAGTAGCACTGGTTTCATTGTGCCAAAGAGATATTAAAGAACAATGTATTAATGGATCTGTGGGTAAGCTTCAGTGAGTTTACGATCGCTTTTTCATGTAAATTTATATTCCTTTCATATTCTGATTTAATGTTGTAGTCATTAGCTGGAGATATGAAATGATTTGCACCTGACTTTCTAAACCTGTGGTTTGCTTTGAGCATTCTACCAATTTTGATACCTAGAAATAAACTTCAAATTATAGGCAGTTTTAACAAAAGATGCACAAATGCAAGATCAGAACAAGAAACGTGGAAATTCCACACAAAAAAACAACAATTTTTTCTAATGAAATGCATAAAAGTCAGCACAATAATGAACGTTCTGGGTGCCATATGCATTCCTAAGCGAGGTCTCGTTATAATGTATCTATGTATAAAGTTTCATTAAAATATCGCAATGTGTTCTCAAATTATTGAGCAGAAACCGTTTTTGTATTTTTAGTAACATTGACCTTGACCTTGATTTCACCCACCCCATATGCAATCCCATGTGTGGTCTAGATACAAGGTATCGATGTTTTCAGTTCCATTCAAATATCTTGATGCATTATAAAGTTATTGAGCAGACACCATTTTTCTATTTTTAGTAATGGAGACCTTGACCCCACCCACCCCATATGCAATCCCAAGCAAAGTCTCAATATAAGGTATCTATGTAAGAAGTTTCATTATAATATCTCGATGCCTTCTCAAGTTATTGAGCGCTATTTTTAATAACGGTGACCTTGACCCCAACCACCCCATATGCAATCCCAAGCGAGGTCTCGATATAAGGTATCTATGTATGAAGTTTCATTAAAATATCGCGATGCATTCTCAAGTTATTGAGCGGAAACTGTTTTTCTATATTTAGGAACGGTGACCTTGACCATGACCCCACCCACCCCATATGCAATCACGAGCGAGGTCTCAATATAAGGTATCTATTTATGAAGTTCCATTAAAAAATATCTCAATCCGTTCTCTAGTTAGAGAGCGGAAACGAAAAGTTGACACAGCCACACCACCTACACACTCGCCCACCTACACACTCGCCCACCTGCCCAACGACAGTATCTAATAATCTTCAAAAAATGAACACACAGACACACCGAGGCATCAGAAACCAAATATCTGGAATATAAACGCACTTTTCAACTTTACGATCACTTACACATAGTGGTTTTTAAGCTGTGAAAGTCAGAATGAAATCTGCCAAGCAGTTAAAGAGGAGTAGAGTACACACAATGTTGGGATGTAATGACAGACAGACAAATAGACAAGTGCAATGCTTAATGCTTCCCACTTTATGGAGACACAAATACAGTCCAACCTGGTCATCCTGGCAAATTTGATTTCAACATTTCACATTACATGCTAGTTAACGAGTCAATCTGCAAAGAGTCATGCAGAATAATCGCTAAAGCGTGCGAGCATCGATTGTGCTTTGTAGGTGACTCAGTCAAAAGTAGGTCATGCGCTGCATGCTCTCGATTTTCCATACTACAGTTTAAAATAAATACATTGCATCAATTTGTTGTCAAAATATTCAGACTAATAATCTGTAACAAGAAGTAACACTGACACAATAACTCAAAAATAACTGATGTAGCGCATTAATTAAGTTGTCTTATTGTAGGACACCCAGGTGAATATTTCTTTTACATTGAAGTAAACAACAAAAATAAGGGTGTCATTAACTTGACCTAACATTTTTAATAAATTGACTTTTTAGAAACTGTATTTGTAATAAATCACATAATTTACACGTCATATAATACAGATGACATATTATCTTAAATAATTAATTAAGGTAAGAAAACATTTCAGGGTTAGATTAACTGATTCTAGCCTGCAAAGAAAAGAAGTAGTTTTCCGCGAATCCTTTTTTGGAAATAACTCTCTCAAAAGCTTTTTTGAAAATAACTCTCAAAAGACCCTTGACTTCCACCAACTGTCTAAAAACACATTAACTTGACCCAATTATAAACCAGTACATTTTTTATCAAATGCATTTATTCATAACTTGTACGTATTTACATTTCACAAAAAATCCAGAAGGTATTACAAATCTTTTATCTAGCTTGGCATGACCATTTGGCTCAAATGAATTCACTGGGGAGGGGTATCACATTTGTCAAGCTATCTGAAATATTCATGTGTTTAGTCATTTGGTGTCAAACTGGTTATAATAATTTGTTGGACCATAGAAATTGTTTAAGGCGTATAATTTCTCCCAAAGTTGTTTGCTTTGTTTTCCGCTGAAAGGGTCAAAGCAACACAAATTACTTTGTATCAAAGATCTATTAGAAAACAATGTGTTTAAAGATTTATGATTGTGGGGATTGTATATTAACAATTGTTTTACATTTCTATAAAAACTGTAGTCATTCGCAAGAGATATGATACTATTTACACCTCAATTTCTTAAATGGTGGTTATATACACCAATCAAGATAAGAATAAATGGACCAAAAACCAAAACAATCAGGACAGACAAAGGAATTTAAACACACTTTTATGCCCAATAAACAAATAAATATTTAAAATACTGTATAAGTGATTAAGTTAGCGACATGGTAATGTTTGCAAATAAGCATTACAAAAAAATTACCAACATTTCTGTCAGCGAAAATTACATTGATTGTTGATATAGAATTTACTTGAACACGGATCTCAAATATGAACATGTGTATGTTACAGTCCATATACATAATACCCAAAGTAAATTAAATGTTTAAAACAACAAACGTGATAAAATTAATTATTTGAAAACATTATAATTTTAACGCTGATATTACGATATGCAGTTGTTCTTATTGTATATTATTACCCGTCTTTTGTTAACACCACTGACAATTAGGTTAGGTTAGTATTGCATATAACATAACACCAAATGTTGGCAAACTCCACGTGGACGGCATGCAGGATGTTTTTTCATGCACCATAGCTGTAATTTTGTTGCTAAATCAGAAAAGCAAATTAACATTGTCAAGGGTGAAGTCCCAATATAAGCTGATGAAGCCAAACTGTTCCTTGTTTATCTTAAGTGGGTCAAGGTGTTGTTTGTTGCACTACATGGGTGCCAGTCACAGTAATCGATTTAGGGCCCCAAAACATTTTGTGTTTCGGGAAACGGTCTCAAAAAAGTTAGCTAGGGTCGGGATTGTTTTTTTCATGGATTTTTTTAAAGACACATTTTTGGTCAAAATACATTGAAACAAATCTAAAATGTTATGAATAGGGATTTCATGGAAACCAATTGTCGCTAAAAACTTCGGGGTGGTTTTGTTAGGTAGGGTCGGGTTGCCCGAAACACAGAGTTTGTTTCTTTAGGCCTATACGTGACATTATGACACAACATGATATCAGAGGTTTGCCAATATATTTCCACAAATGTCAGAATTTTTATCTTCGCAAAGTTTGACAAACGGAAATATTCACTTCTACAGTACAGTCAAATATAATAACAGTAATCCTGACCAATGATAAGGGAATTTCGATTTAAACATTTTGACATTGTTTTTAGACCAACCGCATTCCACTATCTGTTTTCAAACTTGGTTGTTTTTCAGCATATTATTTCAACTCAAGTTGTTTACATTGTTTTCAACTGAAAGGGTCAAAGTAGCACTGGTTTCATTGTGCCAAACAGTTACGAGAACAATTCATTTCAAATGTGTTAATGGATCTGTGGTTATGCTTCTGTGAGTTAACAATCACTTTCTCATTCTGATTTAAAGAGGGGCTGTCTGATTTTTACAGATTTATTTTGGGTCTATTTCTTTCTAACAATAATGTTTAAAATAACATAAAAAACTGTCAATATCAACAAAAACTATTTTCTTTATTGAAAAATGCAACTATATATTTTCTGTCAATACAGACCCATTCATCCTACAGCTACATTTGGTGTTACATTAGAAAATAAGAACTGCGCATGTGCCAACAATCTGACTCATCAAGATGCTGTATAAACATGCTGACTAGATTGTCCCTCTTAAATTTACTTTCACACTATAATTTAATGTACTAAAGTCATTCACAGGAGATATGAAATCAATACCCTGACTTTCTTAACATGTGTTGACATTTTGAGCATTTTACTTTTCATTCACTGATTCCGACACCTAAGACTAAAACTATAAACGTCGGCAGTATTTACAAAAGATTCACAAATACACATTAAGATAAAATGGACTAATAGATTTAATTCAGACAGACTAGGCAGCAGTAATAAAGTTATGTAAATTGCTAAAGAAAAGTGACTGAGAGCCACACAGCAGATACAGTTTACAGTTTATTTCCAAATACATCGAGGCAGAAATGCCCATGAGTACACATACAAGCAGTACATATCATATATATAACTAGGTCACTGCGGTTCAAATTTCAATTCAGACCATTTCCTTATACAATAATGCATGTCAGTGAGACATCTGTGCTTTTTTTTTTTTTTTTTTTTTTTTTACAGAACATGTTCTAACATAAAATATAAACACTAGACAATACAAATAGTTTGTCTTGTTCATACTTATACATAAATACTAGACAAATCAGGGTTCCGTATAATTAATATTCATAAACAGTATGAATTCACAAGTACGTAGTCACATGAGACCTGTGAGAGCTTTACAAGTATTATTCATAATATGTATGATACATATTTCTCAAATGGAAAGCTTTTTTAACATAAATTGCTAAATTTCTATTTATTTTTAAATTATTACAATGAAGAAGTTCAATAAATTTTGGTATGTTTGGCCTGTAATAGTAATATTTGTTAATGTGCTGTTTTCTTAATTCACTGAACAATTTACATTCAAACAAAAAATGAAACTCATCTTCTAATTTGTTACATACACGACATACTCTGTTTTCGCGTGGAATGGGTATTGGTTTTTTCCACCTACCAGCTTCTATTTCCAAATTATGCGATGACATTCTCAACCTAGATAATGTGATTCTGCAGCTGTCAATGTTAATTTGGTAAAGATATGGTTGTAATCTAAAATCGGCATATGTAATATACGAGCTTGCTCTGCTTGAATCATTTAATTCATTTGCCCAATTTTGTATAAACACATCTTTTATTCTTTCTTTAAACATTATTAAAAACATATCGATATCTGCGGGTCCTTGATACAACCACACATGGTAAAATCCATGAGATTGTAAAAGACATTTTATCTTATATGCCCATGATTTTGTGGCATTTTTATATTCCACATTTTCAAACATATTTTCGTAGACTTGTCTTGCATACTTGACTGGTTCCATATGTAGTATTTTACACCAATATCTTAAAACATTTAAGTGAAACTTAAGCTTTAGTGGGGTTCTTCCTAATTCCCCATAGACAAAATTATTCTGTGTTTGTACCCTTACACCAAGTAATTCTTTACAAAATTTTAAATCTATTTTTTCCAGCTGCTGTACATTATTATTTAATCCCCAAACCTCTGAGCCATAGCTCAAAACTGGTGTAATTAATCTATCAAAGAGGTCTAACTTGTGGCTTATTGACATTGTAGGGTATCTGGTAAAACAACTTTTTAATTTATAAACAGCCTTCATTGCTTGACCGGTTAAGGAATCAAAAGTACTATTAAAAGAGCCTCCAGTTGTAAAAACAATACCAAGGTACGTAAACTTTTCAACAATTTCTAGTACATTTCCCTTGTATGTAAAATTTAAGTTTTGTCTTAATCTACCTTTTCTAAAAATCATGACCTTAGTTTTTTCAGTATTTACACACAGTTTCCATTTATTACAATAGCATTCTAACAATTTTAATCCATTTTGAAGTCCTGTTTCAGTCTCTGATAGCAAGACAATGTCATCTGCATATAACAATATAAACAATTTTAGAGTTCCAACATTAAGCCCCCCAAAGTCATGTGTTATTAAATATTCTTCAATATCGTTCAAGTACATGGAAAATAAGAAAGGAGATAACGACTCGCCTTGTCTGACCCCGAGAAAACATTCAAAATCATCACTAAGGTTGTTTTTATGCTTAACTTTTGACGTAACACTTATATACATAGATTTAATTATATCTAACATTTTTCCTCGAACTCCAAATTTAATAAGCTTAAACCAAATGACATCCCTCACTAAATAATCAAAGGCCTTCGTAAAATCGATAAAGACCGCATATAATTTCTTACTAGAGTTTATCAGATGCATAATAGTATTGTGTAAAACAAAAATATTGTCCACTGTTCCCATTTTGCCTCTAAAACCAGCCTGTGCTTCAATATATACATGATATCTCTCGGCCCAGATATTTAATCTACTATTAAGAATTTTTGTAAAAAGCTTTCCAAAAGTACTAAGTAATGTAATGCCCCTATAGTTACCAGGTATAGTCGTGTCTCCCTTTTTATGAATAGGTATTATATGTCCTTCAGTCCATTTATCTGGAAAATAGCTAAGGTTAAAGATTTTATTAAACAGTTTATGTAATACTTTTGTGAAAGATATATTTTCTATCCCATATTTGAAAAATTCATTTAAAAGTTTATCTGGTCCAGCTGATTTTCCATTACTCAAAGAAGCACATGATTTTTTTATTTCATCTACCTCTATTGGAACATTCAGTTCATCAAACATGACATGTAGTTCCCCATTCAAATATCTTTCATTAAAATATAAAATATCTTCATCAGGTTGAAAAAACACAGATTGTGGATCATTAATAGATTTAAAATATTCTAAAAATCTTCTGTACGAATTGGACATTTATTTTCTACAACAGATCCTTTTAGTAATTTCCAATACATTTTGGCATTACCAAGTTTTGCTTGTTCTAATCTTTTTGTTTCATTTACATCATATATATATCTTTTTTTTCTAACTGTTGTTTTATAATTATTTCTTGCGTATACCATTTCTTGTCTTGTTTCCCTGTTGGGATTATTTCTGTAGTTATTTAGCTTCTTATAATATTTTGTTTTGAAATCATAACATTCTTTATCAAAATATTCTTTATTTTCAAACTTTTTAATTCCTTCTGTCTGATTATTTTTGATGTGTTTTTGAAAAAGTGGATTACATACGTCTTCTAAAATATTGCATAATGATTGGAGATTACAATCAAGGTCACAGCTATTATCTGTGGACTCAATAATTCCACAAAATTCATCAAGTTTTATTGTTACATTTAAATCTGAAAGAGCATTTATGTATGCATCTTTTTTGTTATCATCCCATTTATATTTATAATGAACAAATTCATCATTATTAGTAACAACAGCAGAATTTTCATCATCTACAGCATTAATGGAAAACAATATTGCACAATGATCAGACATAATATTGGGATCTAATACTTCAAATTTATCTACATATTTAATAAAATTTGGTTTACATAATACATAGTCAACAACACTACATCCTTGAGTACTTACAAATGTAAATTTTCCAATATCTTTATCAGCACCACATCTCCCATTTAATATTCTCAAGCCAGTTGACTTACAAAAATCTAATAAGTTTTTCCCATATTCATTTATGCATTTGTCCTGGCTTGTTCTAGGTAAAATAATATCAGGAACATATCCATCATGTAAAATATCTGATACAAAAAAAAAAAAAAAAAAAAAAAAAAAAAAAAAATCATTTTCGACATAATCAGCCTTTTCACCTACTCTAGCATTTAAATCACCAGTAACAATAAAATGTATGTCATTTCCATATAAATTCTCCCAGTGTATCATATCATCAGTAATTTTATTAAAAATATTATTTTCGCTTAACAAAACTCTGCTACTTCCTTGTGGCACATTATATGTTAAACATAGTAAAACATCACTTTCTAAGTTAAACAGACGTCCTTGTATTTTTATCCATATAATGCAGTCATCATAGCTTTTAATAAAATCGACATGTCTGTTTATAGAATCATGTACGTAAATAATAATACCTCCACTATTTCTTTTCGTACCATCACGTTTATCTCTGTTTAAAATGAATGTATGAAAATTTAGAACTTTATAATTGTAACAATCACTGAGCCATGTTTCCGTAAATAGCAAAATTTTATGTGTCATAAATAATGTTTGTATTTCTTCTTCGTCTAATTTGCAATACGTTTTCCCCACAAGTCCTTGAATGTTCAGTAAACACAGGTTGACCTTACTTGACCCCTCACCGCTTTCCTATAGCCGCGTTTGATTGGATGGTTGTGTTACACGCTCTGTACTATCCGTGTCGGTTTGCTGGGATCCCATCGAGTCATTACAATTCGCTGCACTGCACGGTTTTCCAGTTCTATTTTTAGATATAGATTTGTTCGCGAAATTTCCACGTGGTTCCGGTTTAGGTTTGTTTGTTGACTTATTCTTGCTTTGTTTTTCAATTTCATTGATTTTTGTGTTTCGTGTTGATCTCACAACTGCGCTGAAAGACGTATTTCGTATTTCTAATGCCGCAGCATCATCTCTGCTATCAGCTCTGGGTTTTGTTTTGGTTTTTACTTGATTTTCTTCTGAAATCACCTGAACAACAGGTTCGGGTGCTCTTCTCATGTTAACTACAGGGGCGTGGTCTATTTTGGGGCCCTGGTCGCTTTGTACATCGCTTTCCACTCTAAATACATCTTCGCTCCCAGAATCACTTTCCTGATCCATTCTCGGGCAAACGTTCTCAACGACTGTCTCGTTTGAATACACCCTGTGATGATTACGATGTTTGATGTGAGTTTCTGTCGTACAATATTCTTCTAATCTGTCAGAGTTCAGGATTTTGTACCAGTCTGGCAGTTTATCTGTCACCATTTTCCCTTCAACATATAATCTTGCTGGGTACCTGATTTGAACTTTCAGCCTTTTGCTCCGAGCCTCTCTTGCTTCGTGACTGTTGTATAGTTCTGATCGTGCTTTGGAAATTTCTCTGGGGTATTGCCTGTCAATGCCAAACTGGGGTTCCTTTTAGTTTATATGCATTTTCCATAATAGTTTCTGTGTCTACGTAATCTCTAAAACGTATAACCATCGGTCGTTTACTCCCATTTTCCCTTTTCATCCTCCCCATTCGGTGTGCCCGTTCTATATACATTTCACTGGTGTCAAGATCTAGTTCATTCTCAATAAACCCATAAACCAAAGCTTTTGCATCTCTCTGAATGTTTTCTGTAAGGCAATATATAACTATATTGTTTCTCATACTTCTTGCCTCAGCATCGATTGATTTGTATGATAGTAATTTAGAGTTCAAAACCTGTGATTTGTACAAATCTTCCATTCTCTGCAATCTATAGTCCAAATCCAGGTAACTCTGTTTTAGATTCCCCATTTCATTATTACATGCTGTTTGCTGGTTTTCAATGTTTCTGACTTTATCGTAAGTTTTATTGATTTGATCAAAGATGCATACAAGTTTATCATCTGTGTTCATACTCACAAATGCATCAGATGAGCCGCTGCTTTGTTTCTTTCTCTTTCTGTTGACAGATTCAAAACCGTCGGATCCGCCATTTTGCCTTTGTTCAAACCGGTTAGCTATCGGCACACAATATTGAAAAGTCATTTTATCCTCAGATAAATAATACAATATTGCTACACGCTAGACCAGGTATGATGCGATTTACAACTGCATGGCGTTTACAGAGGTATTACATGTATAACTGGTGACATTAAAACGAGAATGCTCAAAATATACACAGTGAACTGAAAAGTCTGCCATACAAGCAGTCGAATAAATTTTTTAAGCGGTGAACAAATACATATAATGAGGGAGCTAATGTGTACTTTTTAGATATTTTTTATACAGGTACATTTCGAAACGTGACAGACTGTGCAGAACGTTTACTGATTTCACAGATGTTAGATTATGTATCAGGTCATACCAGCAAAGCAGACAAATATTATTTATTTGTATGGATTTTCTCTATCACCCAAGGATGATTTCTGTGTTCTTTGGTCACTTCTGTCCAGTGTATTGAGTGTTAACTGACACACACACACACTCACACACACATCAGATCATAAAATCATGGCCTTGACACATTTTTTTTTAAAACATGCCTCGCGGGACAGCAGGAGGCCACAAATCACTAAATAAGGCGGCCACAAGTCACTAAATAATTGTTGGACTGGAACTCTGCCCAGTGTTAAGTGTACAATGACTCACTGACACATGTACACACAACATGCCTATTATATCTGCAAGAAGGCATCTTGCTGAGAACTAAGTACTTCATTATAATAAAAAAGAATTGTTTGTAAAACAGTTATGCCCCCTTTAGGTTAAAATAGCTTATGTTAGATTATCAAGGGCCATAAATCCACAGTAACTGGGACAATTTGGTTCATAATCAATCTTAACCATGATAAGACGCCCATAAAGATTTTCACCAAGTTTGTTGAAGATCGGCTATGAACTGTTGAACTTAGAGAATGAAAACGGCTAAAAAAGCCAATTTTAGATACTTCAAGGACCTTAGCTCCACAATTTCTGGGACGATTTGGCTGCTTATCAGACTTGCCCTATATATTATTATTACAAACAATTTCATAAAGTTTGGTGAAGATTGGATGACAGCTGTTGGACTTTAAGAGCGAAAACGGCTAAAAGGCCAATTTTAGATTATTCAAGGGCCATAACTCCATGATTACCAGGGTGATTTGGCTGATTATCAAACTTGACCTAGATATTATGCCCACAAACATTGTCATGAAGTTTGGTGAAAATCAGATGAAAACTTTTGAACTTAGCGAGTTGAAACGAAAGTGGTCTACCGACAGAACGACCGTCAGACAGACCAACCAACCTTAGCAAACCAATATACACTGCCATCTTCGATGCGGGGGGGGGGGGGCATAACAGGAAACAAGCACAGACAAGTAGAACTCACTAACAATAACCCTGGAACTTTCCAATAGCATTTGGCTTGGTACTGGCCTTCAATAAACCAAGCTACATATGTCATAATGATCAATACCAAATTGGTATCCAGTCATTCGTATGTAATATCTGGATACTATCCGGATAACCGTATAGATCGTCATTGGCGGCCGGAATCTGGCACATGTTAAAAATGCAAAATTAAGTCTACATCTAGACGATACTTCTATTTTGAAAACAAAATACTATTTCATTATTGAAAAACGTACATGTAACAAACTACGTCGATTTCTGTTCGTAAATTGTGTGTTTTTATTGTTTTGTGTAGCGTGCAATGTTGTTATGCCCTTCAATTAAAGTACCCCAATTAAACATTTGATTTGCGTAAAGGTAATAAGGTGTTAAGGCTGACTGGTGTATGGTAAACCCGTAAATTGCGATGTTTGAGTAAAACATGCAATGTGCTAATCAAATGCACATAAACACAAAAACAAGGATGGATCGATGTTACTTTATATTTATTTTAATTGGCATTGCTAACTGGTATAGAACCATCTCTTATCAAGAAGGACGCACCTAATTGGCAAAATCGATTGTGACATCTTGTTTGTTTAATAGGCCTGTCAAAGTTAGTGTGGTGCGAAAGCACCACCTGTTTTATGATAATCGTATTCCGACCGAGGTGTGTGTTTATGACACGTCCGCAGTACAAGACGGAAACCTCCTGTAGAGGCCTATAGCTGTGTTGTGTTAATAATATACATGCAAGAAGGGCGTTCGTATGCTTTAAAAAATCAAGTATAATTGGATTTTCAATATTTTTTACAAATATTCGGTCACTAACTTGGTAACACAATATTAACCCAGTAACCGGATAACCGGTTATCCGGATATTTGTTGACATCCCTAATAATTAGTCTTCAAATACACTATTTGAATCAAATTTACAACACACTGTATCAAATATGGATTCCTACTCAATTCTACGAAGACTGAACACACATGCCCAGTTATTTCAACTTCCATCCAGTAGTTTCTGAGAATTTGTTTAATGCAAAATCAAAATGATACATTGTATTAACAAACGACAGACAACCAACAACTGACGACGGATGATGACTGACCAAAATAGTTCACACCTGAGCACTTCAAGCTCAGGTGAGCTAAAAATCTGTTGGGTGCAGACATACTATATTTGGACGCCATGCCACTGAGGCAGTGACTGTTGTTGATATCATTGTTATCTTACCTTGGCAAGACCTGGACTTGCAATCCTCAACATGACAACTACCGCAACCAGTCACTGCCAAATACACAGGAGAGAGGTCGGTACATGTTTAGTGTCTGGCTGAGTTCCATTGCTGCTGCTTACAGAACGAGTCCCTGGCTGACCAATCTGTACTTTAACTGTGTATACACAACAGAAAAATAATAAGCTCATGTGGATGACAAGTTGATAAGCATAAGAATTAGTAAGAAATTCATCAAGGTTTTTTGTGATTCTGTGAGTACTCAATGGGCCACCTGTAGTAAAACAAAGAAGTGTTATCCTCTAAAACAAAGGAGTTTTTGTCAGTAAGATAACACATATACCAGTATGATCTAACATACATATCCTTCAATTTAATACTTGTGTAATTAAATATTGATCAACCATTCACCACACTACTTTAAAATCGCATACCAGTGCAGTCTTTGTCGTAACTGGGTTGCCCGATGCCCGGGACAAGTAGATTTGATTTCAGTCTAGCAGAAAAAGCCAAATGCTTGCCCGATCCGGCAAGTGTTTTCATAGGCTTTATATGTTGTGTGGACAAAGAAAATTCATTCAAAATAGCATGTTAGGTTTTTGTCTTCGAAAAAACAAAACAGAAACCCCGATTTATTATGGAATCTACAGGGATCATCCTAGCCCCAAATTTTAGGGAGAAGTGACTTCTCTTTTTGCCGAATTCAGGGAGAAGTTTATCGTTAACTGACACTGGCGCGTAAAGCAGCTATTTAGCCAAACAATCAATTGAATTATGTATAATCAATTAATTACAAAGACTACAACCTGTAGTAGTGAAAGAGAAACACAAAATAGCTTAATACGTTTTATTGGCATTAGAAACAGTATTTTAAAAAAACAAGCACTCATGTTTATGTTTATGACAACTGATACTAACACTTCATAAGGAAGTCACTGGTTTCCTTTAAAATAATGTCATGATATAAAGAGTAAATGTTACAATGTAAACATTGAAATTAATAACGCCCTTGATATTTCTCCTAGTAACGCTACATGTTATACATCGCTCAGGTAGACAAGTACCGGTATTGTACACCGCTTGGTTGTCAGCAAGCTGCACGTGGAAATCGTGCAACATAATTTTCCCGCCGTTAGTCGGCGCCAGAATAAAGAAACCACAGGAGAATAAAATAACGTTGTAATGGTGTCGCGCGTTGTTTAATGCTTTTGTTTGGTGGATGTCATTTACTACGAAATGGGAATTGGATTATCTGTTACTTTTCACACGCGGTGTTTGTTACGATTGTGTTAATTGCCGAAATGGAAAATAATTTATCAGTGTATCTTTTTGTTTTAATTTTAAATTAATTGTCAGTTCTAAGATCAAACATCGCAATTAAGCAAACAGCAAATATTCATAGCCTGAATGTATGTTTTTTGACAGTACGTAAAACGGTAATAATAAATATGATCGACTGTAAATTCTAGTGTAAACCGGCTGATCATATCCAGTGTGCACTTGCTTTGGTGGTTCCCAACAGCCTTTGCTAATAACAAATTTACTTCGAAAGCAAGTAAGCAAAGTCGGGAACCGCAATTGGAATAACCTTAGCCGATTGGTTGATTGATTAACACAATGCCAGGTCAGTGATGTGTAACAAACTTTCTCACGCTGTCTACAGATCGATTATGGATGATTGTAGCATCGTTATCTCCACAATCAGATAAACCATTACAGTAGTGGGCATAAGATTAGAGGAATAATAATTAGAATTGGAAATTTTCGGCAATTTTGATTTCGCTTTGATCAGATAACAGGGCGAATTCAGACACCATAGGGCGACGATTTCGCCCATGTCGCCCTCTAGGATAATACCTGATCAATGCATATTGTCTTTATTAACAACATTTCTGGTTAAACTTCAAAATATCAAAAGTATCATGCAGATAATGATGTTATTAGTCCATATCGTAGAAGCAAACAGCACATAAATCAAGCAATTATCAACAAAATATCGTAATGTTAACAAATAAACTACACTCGCCTGTAGGGGTTATGAAACTGGTCAAACCGATTTCGGTTTTAAACGAAATCTATTAATAGCGGACACAGCTTTCTACAGCGCACATGGTAAAATATTTTGTCTAAAGATTTGATTCTATAGCCATATGCGATCCATATTTTGACTAACCAATTAAAAAGCAGTATGCAAGTTTCACATTACTCAGTGCAATATGGAGGACTTTACATAGAATTTGAACAGTGCATTTGTTTAAGGATAAGGAATAAGTGTTCAAGTAAGTTTTATGTTGACTTTTTGGCATGCAATTGGTAAATTAATGTTTAAACATAATGTTGAATCATTGTTAAATGAATAATGAGTGATAAAATATGAAATTGCAGCTAGAAAAGCTCCCAACATGAATTCATGTCGGAATGATGCCACAGGAAAATAGCACTTATCAATATGAGTTCGGTCTATACCGACCTCAGATATATATAGGAGCAATGATTATTTATGTACAATTTAAGTGATGAATTCATTCATTTTATGTCAAATACTAATACTACAACTGAAAAGAAAACTTACTATTGTGGAAATGTTCGGGAGTTATGTGCTGCAACAAAGTATGACCTCATACATTTAATCATTATCAACCTGATCAAGATTAATCACTCTTTGTAAAATGTACGATGTGGACAATGCACGAATCTCACTACACAAAGGGAGACAATCAAGTCAATTGTTTATACTTGTCTGTGACCAGCGAGTGACGTCCCTTGTGTTGATTCCAGCATTGAAGAGCGTTTCTTTCATATCGAGTAATCACAGCTTGAAGAGTATGCACCACGTCTAACGTTGCAGAAGTATAATGCTTATGTGAATCA
Source organism: Congeria kusceri (assembly GCA_027627225.1). Classification (NCBI taxonomy): domain Eukaryota; kingdom Metazoa; phylum Mollusca; class Bivalvia; order Myida; family Dreissenidae; genus Congeria; species Congeria kusceri. The sequence continues at coordinate 42,836 of JAPFQT010000240.1, read as the reverse complement.
GACACATTCTAGTTATTAGACGAATTTAAATGCAAATTACTGGATCCATGTGATCGTACCACCTTCCTGGATCCTCTAATGTAAACCCCGTGAAAGCATCCGTATGCGCGCGCAACTAGTCAATCCCTAGAACAAATACTATTATTAGGTCGGTATTCCATGTTTCCGTTTTGCGACTGCGTCATCCGACTGCGTTCGTCCGTTTAACGGTAAACAAGAAATGTCTTTTAAAAAGACAATCGGCGTTGACATTAATATTGAGATATTATTTTTATCCTTAACATTATACAAGAGGGCCAAGATGATCGGTTACGTGGCTTCTTGGACCCCAGATTGTTCGGTTCCCACCTAAATAAGAGGATTCCAGCAATTTCGGACATCAAAAGAAAATTTCTCAAAAATTAATGTGTGATTCATTGAATAATTATTATGTATATATGTACCGTGAATAAAACGATCATACCAGCCCATGTTTTCACCAGTGATACATGAATAACCTAAATAATTTACGTTAACATCGTTATTACATAAATTTGTCAGCCAAATATAAGAAATTAACAATGTACGAAAATAATTCCGGGAATAAATGAACATTATTTTGTGTCATACGCGTATAGTTATTCTTAAGTACATTGCCCATCTTGGAAGTTATCTATGCATAATACATACACATTTCGAAATAAATTAACCATTTATACTGTGTATCCTAAGGAAAAGCAATCTTCATAAAACATTCAGCGCATTTCAAATAATGAAGACTTCCATTTTTGATAAAACAAATATTACATTAGACTATATAGACAATGGCGATTTAAAATACTATTCGGTTGGAATATGATGTATCAAGTGTTTCTGTGTATAATTGGTATTGCAAATAATGTATTAATGCTACAGAAATGAAGTAAAAGCAACATGAATATCATTTCGACGTATTCCGGGCAAGACTTATTTCACAACATGTTATTTATTAAAATATCTCTTTTACAGATTCATTAACATCTACTGGAGAAGTTGATAGAAATGTGCAATTCTATTTGTTTCTTAATAGAACACAACCGCAATTCAATTTCAAATTAACATGCACGGTATGTTTATAAACATAAATCCCCCATTTATTGAAATATTCGCTCTTATGATTCCCTGTACGCTATTTAATGCATGTATTATAACAGCTATGTACGCGCGCTATTTTAGAATGATCGCGTTTTGAACTCGCTATCTAGAATCAATTGTTATTAATAGAGCGGGTCAATTTTCCCGCTTCATAATTATCGCAAGAAATCTAGGTCAAAAGTGATCTTAGACAGCTACGCCGAAAAAATCGGAACAAGCAAAATTTAATAGGGACTATCCCATGTGTCCGATTGCGCTATCCGTCAATTTGACGAACGTTAAAAATCGCTACATGTAGCGATTTTTAGCGGACAGTCGGATCAGCGGATGTCATTAGCAGATAAGACTCCGCAATGAATAGACGGCGTTTGACCACGCAGTATGCGAAAAAATGAACTCGTGAGAAAACAACCTCTCATATATGACCACTCTTGCAAAGAATACAAGGACACAGAAATAGTTAATAATACATGGCGCAGCATTGTCGAAGAAGGGGTTTCCTCTGGGTACACCGGTTTCTCCCCACAGCACAAGACAACACCAAAATAAAATATTTTTCAGTTAAAATGAATAGCTGGAAATTGCAGCTATGTTTTAAATTTTTCTCAACTTTCGTGAGTCTCTATAATTATAATTAGATAGGAGTGCTGGGACACACTCCGGGTCCTCACATAATGCAGCCTCAGACACGGAAGGACCTCATTAACTACGAAATACACACCAGTACTTGGTGTAAGACTTGTACATCGTCTGAACTACATAAAGCTAGAATATAAATATGTTTATATTGGTTACGTTTTTGTGTCAACAGTTGAAGAGGCAAAAACGAGATGGAGATCGCTTCGCGATATGCGTGTTAGGAAAAAGAGAGAAGCGCAATAAATGAAATAGTCAGGAAGTGGGGCCACGGCACCGGGGAAGCGATGGATCTACATGGTTATGCTTGGATTTTGTGATGTGTATTTAAAGGAAGCTAGGTATCTGGTCATAGTTTCAACCTGAAATAAGTCCACTATTTGTACAAAGACACAATTTATACAGAATTATTTTATGAAATTATTAGTCTGATATGTATAAAACATTCAAAACTGTTCCATTGCATGATAGTGACATCTTAACATAATCAACGCGTTATTTACAACAATGTTCAATAGCAACATACGAAGACAGTCGTTGTTTTAATCATTATATTACACAAAAGTAACGTAAAACACCATCATTGTGTCAATTACCGTATGTTTCAGTTATATACATAATCATATTATATAGTGATTAAATTTTATGTGATTTGACTTCAGCACTGACAGTAACATGGTGCCAACAGTCGAGGGCGGCGATGGGAATGAGTCTGTAACAGATACATTGTCAACAGTTGAAAGCCAAAGGTAACTGCAAATTTCAAATACATGTACAGCATTATTCCCATGCGCTTGTGAACTGTTACAATCCTCACGAATTAGTAACATTTCCTCGGCGAACACGTCTCTCCTGCCAAGGTATACATTTATTTGTGAAAAGTAAAGCCGGAATTTATCCTTGTTGTCGCCGCTTCTAAAGATCCGCGCAGACGGATTCTTTGCAGACGTTGTAAGCCCTGATCATTTTCTTCATGATAGTCCGGAAGAATGCTCACAGTCTGCGAAGCCGTAGTTTCTGTCTGCAGTAGGTTATGAAGGGTAATTGCAGCTTTCACTATCTCTTCCGTTGATTCTGGTTTTAGTGCGAAATATGCCATCCTTCGGCCAATACCCCAAACGCGCTTTCCACACATCTCCTGACACGAGAAAGTCTATAATTGTATACCCGTTGCTCTTCACTACATCCGCGTCCGGGATTGGATTCATAAGATGTTTTTTACAACGGAAATGCTTCGTCGCCAATTATTACATAGGGCATTGGTCCAAGGTTCTCCGCTCCAGGCAATTCTTTGTCAGATGGGAGTGATAGAGCTTCTTCCGCTAAAGCTTTTTCAAAGTTAGAATGTACAAATATCCCACCCTCACTGTTCTTTGCATACGACCCAATGTCAATCGTTACAAATCGCAAATAAGCATCCACTATTGTCAGTAAAACCATTGAAAATGTCCCTTTGTAATTGAAATGCATGGACCCAGAGTTGTATGGTAATCTTATCACACTATGTTTTCCATCAACAGCTCCTAAACAATTAGGGAACTGCCATTTTGTGTAACATCCATCAGCAATAGTCAGCCATTCTTCTTCCGAGCTTGGCATTTTCACATATATGGTAGACAGTTTATCCCACAATATGCTGCGTACTTCCGGAATTATTCTAGAAATTGTATGCTGTCCTACTCTGTACGAGCAGCTAAGCGACATGTAGGTTTCTTCAGTGGCCAGAAATCTGAAATGTAAATATTATCGTGGAACAATAATATATACAAAAATTGTATAACACAATAGTATGATATAATGCTGCAATAATGCTGCATATGTTTTTATGTATTTCAGAGACCGAAGTGATGACGAAATCGGAACAGATCGACGCTCGTCCATTAGGCCTGTAAACGCCAGCGCGACAACATCTCGACATAAGGTCCATTCAACATCCATACATTACAACAATGTCTCAACGACCTAAGCGCAGGGAAACAGATCAAATGTCGGCGTTCGAGTCATCGTTTTTGGAATTGGCTAAAGCACAGTCAGAGAGGCTGGAAATGAAAATCAGTTGAGATGTTACTAGTCACCCAATGGATGCATTTTTTTAAAGTTGCTCCACCCGAGCAAAACAAATGTCTTAGACAAAACAAAGCTGGCTACAAATGCAAATATCTATAATGCTGATCTCATGGATGACGCTTCGATTCCAATGAACCTAATGGCCCCGACAAGCAACTCAGCTAGATCCCCGTACGCTCAGCATATGATGCAGGCGCCACATACTCCCACACATACTCCAACACCAGCACACGCCGGTTTACAAGGGTATACATGCATAACGCGAGCATACATGGGTGTGGAGCAGCAACACTCTTTGCGCAAAGTGTTCATTTTTATACGTTTTTGAAGAGATAACACTCTCAAAGCATGACCTTCAAATATCTTAATTTGTTCAATAAACAGCAGATTTATAAAGTACATTGCAAACATTGAACATTTGTTTGACGTTTAATTTTCTTTTAGTTTGGTAATTCCGTTTTTGTGTTTGTCATTTGTTCATTTATATGTACCGTAATTTAGCAGAAAACACTCTAAAAGTATGCTATTTAATATATAGTATGTTAAGTGTACAATAAACGAAATTAATAAAATACATCGTTTTTGCAAGTGCGTTTAATACAATTCAGTACCTCAAGCATATCGCTAGTCGTTGTTTGGCGTTGAAGGGTTCCCTAGAAGTACATTTCTTACTTATCTCTTCTTCGATTTGTAGTAGGACGTCATTAAACTGCCTTTTGTTCAGCCTGAAATAGGTCTGAAATTCCCCAGCGCTTAATGCCAGCTCGCGCACCAAATGATAGTACGTTCCATAAGCTTGTCGGTTGCGAGTTATTCTTCTCACCTACCACCTGTGTCCGCGCTTTCGTTGTAGCCTTTTAATTCCTCCGGCAATCAAAAACAAAAAATGATTCAAATCGTCATTTACAGACATTGTTCTTATAAAAGGGTCTCTTTGCAAATGAACACTCGCGAGCAGAAATCGTGTACATGGAATAGTGCTTGAGTCAGTGCTAACGGATGCGATATAACGCCAGTCGCCCAACGCAATCGGATACATCGAATACCAGCCTTAGCTTAGCTATACACAATCGGAGTTTTTATTGCCGATTTCTAAAAAAAGTACTGCAACATTAACAATGAATAACTTTTTTATGCTAAATAGTATATCTTTATAATTACGATTACAAAATCATATATATGCAAGCAACAGCAAATATATATTGATCTCCCCTGTTATGATTGATCTCCCCTGTTATGATTAACCTCCCCTGCTATGATTGATCTCCCCTTTTGTGATTGATCTCCCCTGCTATGATTGATCGCACTGACATGATTGACCTCAACCTGTTCCGAACGATCTCTGCTATAATGAACAATGACGTGTATGGTTGAGGTATGGTTGATACGCGTATCCCATGTAATGCACCTATCGATATTTTCCCCCAGGGGGTAGCGGCGGGCAGACCTAGGGGAATTTGACAAATGTTTTTTTTTAGGGGGTCTAATTCCCAGCTCTTGAGCCAAGCATATTTGTCTAAATCCCTCAGTGGGAGATGCTATATATCTATTAAATGGCGGGCATATACGGGACTTTAAACTGAAAGCAATTCCCGACAGGCGGGAATTTGACACGCCGAATTAGATCCCCCAAAATACAGTATCCAAATTCACCTGGGTTTGCCGGCCGTTCCCCCCCCCCCCCCCCCCTCCTCACCTGTGGGACAATATTGATAGGTGCATATTGTGTTATATACATGTACTTGTTTAGCTAAGAATATGTAAATAAAAGTACACCGTAACCGTGATTAAATGAAGGATTATTCCTTGTGGGTTCACTGTAAATGACGCTGTTGTGAGATTATAAGACATTTCGTATAAGGCACTAGGTTCCCAGGTTCGAGCCTCCGCTACACCTTAACCTTCAATGCAAAAGACATGCATTGTTTATTGACCACACGTTCCATGATTTCCATGTGCTTAGACACTATAGATCGATGCGCAGAAACTGTCTCTAATTATTCACGTGTCCACAGTCAACACGTCCACTTAGCACGTGGAAATAGTTTACCAGAATCGCAGTTTTAAAAGGGCCCATATTTATAAAGAATCTTTAGCTACTTTCAATTTAAGTTAAAAATAAGTCTACGTTACAATTGGTGTTTGAAACACTATGCTTTCGATTATGTGCGTCACAAATATGTTAATTAAAGTTCACACACTTGAGATTATTTTGCAACTTCTGTGTCAAAATCTTCAAACAATTCAGAAAATCCAAATATTACATTTCGAATTTAAGATTTTTCTAAGATTCTCAATACAAGCCCAGATTTACCCATCACTGAAATCGGATATTTTTAATGTACAGCTAACAAACCAACGCTATATAGTACTTCCACTGCCAGTGTCATCGCCATCACAGAGTGAACTCACGTCATTTGTTTACAGCCGCAATGCTTGACAATGGTCATATATTTTTATCAACATTATTAACATAAATGTACGATGAATAGTCGCTCAATTTTAATTTTAGCATCATTTTTTCGGGTCTACATGCATACCGTTGCTAACAGACAGACACATAAATAAACTAAAAATCATTCAGACAGCTCGAGCCCACACCCTCTGCCACGATATATTACTCTACTTAACAATATACAACAATTTACTTTGCCAATTAATATTATTTACCGTTATAGACAGTTTCGTGCAAATTCGTTCTTTTTAAACTATCTGAGGAAGGTTGCCGCCAGACGACCAATAAACACCCGACAACAAAATCATAACCGCCTTAGTGAACGTGACAAAAAAACAACAACAACACAAGAAACAACGTCCTCGGTGTATGTGACAAACAAGAAGTATCCGAAGCGAATATAACAAAAAATGTTTTGCTGCATATTAACTACGTGTTTAAAATACAAATGTACTACATCAATTTAATTAAAAATATAATAATCATTACATGCAATAGACATAAAGATAACATTCCCATACATCGACTGAATTACTTTAGTTATTGAATACCATCTTCATCCGCACATGTATGAATACGTAACTATAAATGAAAAACAACAACATGGCTGTTGAATGTTGAAATCACGGGTTGTAGAAGTACTAACAAGTCGTTACCAAGGAGATTTATAAATACGGGATCAGAACAACTTCGCGATCTTTGTTATTTCTTTGCATTTGAATATTCTCATTCTCAATGCTATTAATGTTCTCTACCATCCACATTCCAAGGTTATTCCAGCATTTAATGTATTGCCAATAATTATTTTGATGCAATTACTGTAAGGACGAATGTGTAAGGGTGGATGTTTCAGCACAATTTTGCGTCAACGAGCACTTATACTTGGAATATAGGCTGCACAAGTAGCAGTCGAAGTCGATTGGTAGTAGAAATTGTAGCACGTGCATCTGTACTGGGTCCGTTTTATATTACGTAAACAATCAAATTGAGCACTGCTATAAAATCATAAAGATTTTTAGAATGAAATTTAAATGCATGAATTTGACCCTTATAAAAAAGTGGTACATTGTCATGTTTCCTGTGTAATCGCATTGTAAGAATTGCAAGAGTTTGTAAAATGTGGTTGCACATAGATATTATGTCTAAATTAAGACAATTTCAAATAGCATGAATTTGTTTGCAGAAAAAAAAAAATCAGTCTGGTCAATTTTCACTTCCCTTTTATTGTAGGAAAATGAATTAAATTGAATTTGCATTACCGGTACATGGTTCCCCATTTACTGTGCACAGAGAGGCTCCGGCAGTATTTCTTGTCGCCATTACTCGATCGGTGAACGCAACATATGGTATGTATTGTTGACTGATACTGTGAGAGAATGTCACCGCTAAATCGTTTAGTATTAGTGATTTGTAACCTATTGAGTTGTTGTTAATTTAAGCTCTTTATAAAGAAGTTATTCCGCAACCACTTTTTGTGGCATGCTACATTGTTGCAGCAGAAATTTGTAGATAGAAAAGCCTTTTGAAGCCGTGTTGATCCTTAATGTAAGACAATTTAGTGTTATTATTGTCATTTATGTACAATTCTCTTTTTCCACTGTTCATAATGGAAAACTTACTACAGTTTGTACCCTATAGATTCATACTTAATGTCAGTTCATATACGTTAGGTTTGATCATGTGTCAATATGTTCTCTACACGTGCATCTTCTAAGAAACATGCCCATTTTGATTACTTTAACATTTGAGGTGAAATGTTCACCTTTAGGCTTCTTTGTTTACTTATTTAGTATTTTGGCTATATTTTGCTTTGTAACGTTACATTGACTGTTAAAAGTCTATTATTAGCTACCACAGAGTATATTTTTTTTCCAATATATATGTAGTGTTATACATCATTAGAAAGGTCTAAGTGAGCCTATCAATTATCTGAAAGAATTTTTGAAATTGGTGTACCCGTTGAAGAGTTATGTCCCTTTGAATATTTGGAATTTACGATTCTTTCTGCCGAAAATTAAGTTTTTATGACATATCACTATTTTGTTGTAAAGCATGCAAATATTGTATATGTATTTAACAGTTTTAATCTAAATATGTTTAAAATAAAGAAAATGAAGAAAATAAGTGTCATTTAAATGAGTTACAACCCTTTGAATATTAACATTATCTATATAAAAAAAGGACAGAGTGAATTTCTGCCAACATCAGCTTTGCAATGCCATGCCGTTTGTACCGACGTGAATGCCAATAAAATTGGTAAACCATACATAAACCATTTAACATGAGAAACAATCCCTTATTTGATCTGCAATAAAATCAAATACAGGTACCTGCAATAGTCTATGTCTTTATAATAACGTCACCAGCTTGGTAGTCCTTGGTGAGTTCCACAGCATACACAGCACAGTCATTTTCGTAGAGCACGTTAAACCAGGCCGGATATCCAGGAACCTGCAAAAGTAAATATACAAAGTTTAGGCATCATGTTTTATGCTATTGTGATATTATATTTCTACTAAAAGTGATTCCATAAGGCCAGTATTTCCAGTATATGATCAATGATTAAAATATGAAAACCATATAAAGGAGCAACAACATTAGCATTTATGTATCTGAAAACTACCGGTAAGTTAGACATCTTTTAGTATGTTTAATGTACTTATCAAGGGGTAAATACACATTAGTTAGTTATTTGTTTTATACAATTGGTGATGTTGATGTACATAAGGCCAACCTTTAAAAATAATTAGTTTGCAATTGCCTGCCCAAAGTTGATACTAATGGGTTGGTTAGTTCTATGTACAGTTTAAAGATAGTGGACATAAATAATAGCTTCTTATTAATCTTAACCCAAATTAAAAATTACATTAAATCTTAAAAATAAACCATGTAACAACTTATGACTATGAGATATGATGTTTCGGTTCTATCTGTAGGTAATGATAAACAAATATATTTTTCATGTTGGCCTTACTATCCCTGTAATGCTAATTAATACCTGAGATATTACAGTGCCTTTATACCAGGAAACTTTGCCATCATCTAACCATTTATGATCTATATTTTTCCCTACTAACAAATGAATGTCACTTTCTGGTGTGGGAATTTCATATGCACCCTTAACTAATTTTATAAGATTTTCTTTAAGTTCATCAACTGTTAATTGTAATCGTTGACCATTCACGGTCTTGGAGAAAGCATATACATTTTGATTTTCACTTTTTTGTTTAAATACATTTTTTCTGAACCGCAATTGTGCTTTCAATGCTTCATCTTTTTGTTTTGTTGAATTTAATTCAGCTACTTCTTTGTTGACCTGATCTTCAGTCTGCCACAAACCATAATACATAATGTCGTTTGTCTCCTTTTCCAGTTTTTCTACTCTTTTCTTCTCCAATAATTCTTTTCTTTTAAATTCCTCGTGTTGTTTTTCCAGCCTCTGTTGCCATATTTCTTCTTCCCTTTGTTTGAATTTTTCTCTTTCTTTTCCTACTGCCTTACTACATTCAATAATAAGCTGTGATGCATCTTGTCTATGTGAAAGCCACTCTGCTGTTTTATTTAAAGAAAAAGTGATGTGTGATTCTAATGCAAGTGTTGAAATGTTGGGTTTGACGGACATTATATGATCAGCATATGAAAATATTCTTTCAGGATATTTGTTGTGTTTGTCGACACTTGATGTTTCTTGCAGGTCAAGATTTTCATGGATTCCTCCGGGCAGATGATCAACATACTGTTTTTCAATTAGCGTTACCATTGCTGGTAAAATCACAGATAAGATGGTAAAGACATGATTGTCAATGCAGGATGGTTTCAGTAACTCTTCAAGAATCTTGTCATTTGTAGTTGGAACATCTTCATAAAGTTTTACATTTCCTGATACAATACTTTCTATTTTTTGAACTGATTCATGTAAACATTCTATCAGTCGCGCATACCTTTTATTCATATCACTTATAGAAATGTCTCTGTCTTCTATCACATTCCACAATGGAGTTGTAATGACTTTTGAAATGAGGCCTAAACTTTTACACCCGGCAATAAAAAACGGTTGTTTCAAATCAAACAGTACATTTAATGTTGGAGATTTTTCAAGGTATGAAATCATATGTTCATGCAAATAAAACACATGTCCAGCATTTGTGAAGAGTATGTTAAACCTGTTTCCTTTTAATGGTTGTAGGGGCAATCCATGCATACCATTTGATTTCAAAAACCCAGAAATAAAAGTTACAAAATTAGAATGGCAGCCGTTCTTCTGATCACCTCGTTTTGCGAAAGCCTTACATGCTGTGAAAATACTTCTTAATGTTCCAGACTGTCCGCTTTTATTAAATGTAACATTATGTATTGGCACATGATCGTCAAAATGACTTTTTTCTACTTGGAACAAACATTTACCTGATACTTCAGACATGTGGACAAGAGTGTGCAAACCACAGAAAAAATTATTCATTTTTGCCACTGCTGCTTTTTCTTCTTCTTCCATCTTATTGTAATTGTCATAGATTTTTGGTAAAAGTTCATTTCTATATTCGGCCAATATTTTATTAAATTTAGTTTCCGTTGCAGCACGGTCGCTCATTGTATTTTTTATATTTGTAAGAATTTTTTGTCCTGGAGAATTGTCGGAAGAACATGCACTGTCAAAATCAGAAAGAATGTTTTTAAATGTTTGCAATGTATCATGGCTAGATTTTGTTGCCATATCTCTGAGGCCAAGAAGTGTGTACTGCCCTTCACTGTCTCTAGTTGCAAAGGCACCCCACTTTGACCCATATTTACTGGTCTCATCTGTGTGTAGTGTAGTGTCTAATTTATCCGGACAAGTATCAATAATTTGCTTTCGAGCCAACAGTCCTCGTTCGATAGACCAATTTTGAATAGTACTGGCTGCTGGAAGTTTATTTGGTTTTTTCTCGACTAATTTCAAAACACTTTCAATGACAGAATTCACGTTTTGATATGACACATGATTGTCTAAAAGAGAATGCACACACATATGCAGTATTGTATTATATGTCTTTGTTTTTTCGTCATACAGTTCAACATTTTCAATTTGTGAATCATTTTGTACAATACTTCTAAGATATTCGTTTTCTTCAAAAATTGAATCAAAATTTTCTTGTAATTTACTATATTCATTTTCAAGGTGCTTTCGTTCGTCGATAATTTGCTTGACATCATCTTCAGTATAAATTTTTTCGTTTTTTTCATGGTCAATTTTTCTAAATTTTGCGCGCCAATAGGATTCCCTATTGGCTGTTCGTTTCAGTTCTTTTTGCTTTATTTCATTTTTTTTTTCACTTTTTTTGAAACTTTCATTTAATAAATCTCTGTCTTCAATTGTACTTAATAAGTTGCTTTCAATTATATCTTTTTCAGACTTCAAGTGATTTATTTCAGTGGCCAATTCATTCGAAACCTTTTCATAAGCATAAGCCTTTAGTTCGACGTTGTCATATGCGGTGAAAACTTTTTCATGGGATGTGGACACTTCAGTTTGCTTACTTGATGGAAATTCATATTTGTTTTTGTAAAAATCTTTCCAAATTATCTTTTCCCTTAACACGAGACTTACTTTTATTTAAATGTTGGAATTTCTTTAAATTCGTTCCAGCTGAACTATAATTGTTGTCAGACAACAGTTATTGTTTGTCATTGGATGTAGAAACTTGGCAGTTTCAAGTAAGCCATTATTCTTTATTTTACAAACTATTTGGTCATTTGTCAAATCCATGGCTCTGAAAATGAAGAACATAAAACTGATACTTACATTACAAGTGTGACGACAATATTTAGCACGGTCTTCCAGTCTGGTGGGGAAACTAAATATAATAGAACTGAAAAAAACAAAAGAAAAATGTAAACAAATGAAACAAATGTAGGAAACAATATTTCTACTAAACAAAAATAACTAAAGCGAAACAAAATTTACATATGTATTAAAATAATGCCAACCGGTTATCTCAGTTGGTAAAGCACTGGACTTAAAATCAGAGGATAAGGGTGTAATTTCAAGCATGACTTGTGTCGGGACCAGTCAAATAAATATTTCTATGGCAATTCTACCCAAACCTCTGATTCATGCAGGGCAGTTGTTAGTTACTGGCATTAGTATGTGCACTTAGTAGTTGTAAAGCAGTTTGCCCAGGAAGGGTGTGATTAGGTTAACTGACCGCTGTTATATAATTGAAATACTTATCAACAATTTGAAACTTCATCTGCACCAGCAGGAAAGAACTATAAATATAATATAGGTCCAATCTGTTGCATGTAGCGAACAATCTAAACAAATGAAAACAATTTTATACTAAGGGTGTTACATAGAAAAAACGTCAATTTCGTCGGAACTAGAATCTTGCACATTAATTTCAATTTTTGATTTCTTAAAACAAATCTCTGTGCTACATGAACCTAATGAAAAGGTGGATGGGCTAGTTGCCTTGGTGCATTTGGAAATGATTGATGGTGGTTTTGACTGGAGTTCAGTTGGGGGGACACACCACGTTGAACTTTGAGACGATATAGGTTCTATCCAACAAGGATCTTGTGCCTGTTGGAAAGAAGGTTGCTCTGTTGCATTTCCATTTTCATCAAAAGACACAACATTTTTACTTTGTGTTTCCAGAAGGCTTTTCTCAAGATTATAATCAACTGAAATTTCTGCTGGTAAACTGGTCAAAAAACGAAATAATAAACCCATGCTTGCTGAATGAAAAACCAATCGATTTGAATTTGAAAAGAAGTCAAACTCAGGCTTGTTGAAATAAATAAAATCAGTGTAACTAAGCAAATCGGTAGCCCCAATGCAGTGCATGTAATTTATTAAACCATCTGGTGTAAATATTGACCGTGCCATTATGGATGTATCTAAAATACAATAAAAAATCATACTTTTCATTTCAAACATTCATTTCTCCGTGCCATTTCGATCAGATTTTAATGTTAAGTCACGAAATTTGCTAGTGTTTCGTTTGATTTGTTTACTTCCGGTTAATATATTTCGGACACAATACATTCGGACAGAAATCATCAAGGTCGAAAATGAGGTTGCGCATTTTTATGCGCAGCAGACGACAATTTTACAACGTGTTATAATGTGAAGTAAAATGATCATATTCCATGATTAAAAAATAAAATCGTTGCAACCACTTAACATACGGGATATATGCTTGTTTTTTCCCTCACCAGATAGCTTAAAACTCGCTTTAAAAAAGCAGTTAACTATGTTTTCCAGAAAAAACACTCCGAACAGGTGCGCAAGGCTGTTTTAAGTTTCGTACTTTCCGCCCAAATCCCGGGATTCCGCGGAATACGTCATCAGCGAGATTTTTAAACATGTGACCCTGTTGGCCAAAATGGCATCCGACAATGCGGAAGTAAAAAAAAATCGGTTAAAGTCAAGTCCGATTTAAAAAAAATTACGCGCTTAAATGCAATAATTTCAACAATTAGTCGCTGAATAATTATTTTTTTCACATAAAATGCGTTATATATTAACTTATTCATGTTTGTAGTGTTAAAATTGTAACTTAAACAAACCATGGTTTATAACGGAAGTAGAAGGGCAGGTAACAAATCGAGTACTACTCTGTGGTAGCTACTATTATTAATGTGAAACTGGGATTAAACGCATTTGCTATCTATTCTGATTCTCGTATTTACATGTCTAGTCAAATTAATTGTCAAGTTATATTATATCTGTTCATTTTGTTACAGCTATTCGGAATAATAAACCAATGAAGAAACTAGTTGCTGCGTTCTGGTACATACAGTTCCATCCCAGGATAGGGAATTGATGTGCAGTTATTCCATGTAGACACTTACAGAGCTAGTAATTGTATGACCACTATTTAAAATTCTAGTTTACTATATGCCATTGTTCTATTCTTTTATCTAGGCTCTCATAAATTATTAATTATTTCATGGGCAGTTTGAGACAGTGCAGAACATTGGGAAATTCCATTTAATTGTGAAAATGTTTAGAGAAACTGTAAATTTGGCTGAAATTCAGGATGTACAGTACAGCTGTATTGAAATAGATATTTAACTTGCTGTCACAGAGTCGGAATGTTAGATGCGAGTAATTACTTGGCGAATCTAAGTGGAGTAATGCTGAGTGGTAGCTGATAATCGCCCAGAATCCTGCAGAGTTACGAGAACGTGTACAACTGATAGACAACTATTTTATATATTTGCGCAATACACAACTTTACTTCACGTCCACTTGCCTCTCATTCAGAACCGAGTGGGCTCAATACATATACATGCTAATTTGTTATCAGAAGGTAAATCAGCTAAATGACATTAACAAAAATGTTGCAGCTGGCAAAAAATAAATGGAAGGTTATATTGAACCTAACAAGGACATTTGATTCTGCATGGAGTGACATTGCTTGGAAATCATACATTAAAAAAAAAACTCAGATAATGCAAATTGTAATAAAAACCTTTGTAGTTTTAAGTGTGTAGACTAAAAAATATTTTTGACCACCTTCATAGATGTGTATTACTTTATAATCGTACATGGCACAGATGTACGTTTGTGAGTTTCCTAGACTTTCGAGCTTGATTGAAGCGAAGAGATACATGTACCATTATTTCTTGGATTTCAGAACCTGAAGGGATTCGCAAGGAGCTAATATGTCAGGAATGTAGAGACCCTGTGCTTGTCACTCGATATCTTTGGTATGTTGCTGAAAAAAATGCCTTTTTGAACATTACAGTAAGACATATGTTCATTGTTTGTCTATGTTTGTAGGAGGCAACATTTTAGTAAATAAAAAACTCCTTAAGTTTAATGTTGAATTGTAACAAATAGTCATTTCAGTATCATAAGGTAAGATAAACACTGCTAGTTATGCGGCCCATAGAAGATGGCAGGGTATATTGGTTTGCTAATGTCGGTCGGTAAGTCTGTCGGTAGAACACTTTCGTTTCCACTCTCTAGGTCCAGCAGTTTTCATCCAATCTTCATAAAAGTGTTTGTAGGTATAATATCTAGTTCAAGTCAATAAACTGTCAAATCGCCTGAGGAATGATGAGTTGTGGCTCTTGAATTATCTGAAATTGGCCTTTTCAGCCGTTTTCGCTCTCCAAGTCTAACAGTTGTCATTTGATCTGAACCAAACTTAATGAACATATTTGTAATAATAATGTCTAGGTCAAGTTAGATAATCAGCCGAAGCACCCCAGGATTTGTGCAGTTATAGCCCTTGAATTAAATCTAAAATTGTCCTTTTTAGCCGTTTCCACTCTCTCTCCAACAGTTCTCATCTGATCTTCACCAAACTTCACGAAAATGTTTGTAACAATAATATCTTGGCCAAGTTTGATAACCAGCCAAATCCACCTAGAAATTGTTGAGTTATTGCCCTTGAATTATCTAAAATCACCCTTTTTAGTCGTTTTAGCTGTTTTTGGTCTCTAAATCCTACAGTTTTCATCCGATATTTGCCAGACTGCATGAAAATCTTTTTATGATATGTAATATCTTGGCAAAGTTTGATAGCCAGCCAAATTACCCAGGAATTGTGGAGTTATGGCCCTTGAATTATCTGACATTGGCCATTATAGTGGTTTCTGCTCTCTAGAAACTGTAATGAACTATAATTGCTATTGCGCACTGTTTGATGATGATGATGATGATGATGATGATGAATACAATGCAATATTATGTAAAATACTGAAACTGCTGCTGTTGGTGTGCACACTATTCAGATATCCATCTACTTGCAGGCCAAAAAGCAGGGACCAGCATAAAGCACTCCAGCACCAGATGATGATGATGATGATGATGATGATAAATACAATGCAATATTAAGTATACTACTGAAACTGCTGCTGGTGTGCAAAACAACAGATAATGTCTGAAAACAGTTTCTGGTTAGCTCAAAGTTTTGGTTGCTCAAAGTTGTTGTGCTTGTCTGGGCAACTTCGAGGTAAGGGGGTCGACTGTACCAGATGTTTTGTCAATTATGTCTTATCTTCAGTTACCATCGTGATGAAATGTCTAGCCTGTTCCTGGCGCTCGTCTGCTACTCTGATGCGATGCCATCCTAGGATGCTGTGCTAGTCAGGCCATATGGAGGAACACAACCAGTACCTCTGGAGTGACCACAGGCCAGCGACCATCCAGTCAGCCTACGCATGGTCTGGAATTTTAGGACATGATCGCCGGACCAGAAAGCTGTAGCTGCTGGAAACAAGAATGAAGTAAACATTTAACATTGTTCTTTTATTACACACCAGAACAGTGATAAAATGATGATGATGATAATGATGATCAAGATGTCGTTGACATTGATGACGATGATATTGATGATGATGCAGTTTTATCAGATATCCTTTTATTGACACACCTGTAAATAATGGACTGGCATTCATCCAATTCATCCAGTATCTTTCAGTGGAAGTATTTGAGTCCTTTAGTTTAAGCAGAAGATATTGAGGACGAAAAAATTCTAATGTAAGTAATTAAAACACGATTATTGTTTAACACAATGACTTTAATTTACTTGAAAATGCAGAAAAAATACCAAAATAAGTGTATTTTTCATGCGTTTTCCTGCATTAACACACTTAAGTGCATTTAAAGTGTATGCACCATATTTAAAAGAAAAACACAAGTGTATTTAAAGTGTATTTTAAGTGTATTTTCCTGTGCATTAATACACTTTTATGAAAAACAAAATGCAGAAAAATTTCAGAAAAAAAAAAAAGTGTACTAAAAGTAGGGGTGTAACGATATATCGATATACGGGTATATCGCGGTATCAAATCTCGCAATAATATATCGTGATATGTAAATTGAACATAGGTATTGAACGATATGTGCTGTTTGTGTGTTTACAATTTTTATTTCATGAAATACCTATGATTATTGTATCATTTTTTTTAAATAATGTTGTTTTGTTTTTAAATAATTTTAAATAATTATTACTTACGTTTGCCTTGTGTTGATTTTGCATTTGTCTACATATCAGCTCCACAATGATGATTATAATAATGAAATTAGAAACAGTATTGTTAAGTTTGAATAATATAATTTGTGAACATACATGTAGTTGCATTTGTAAGACTAGAACCTAAATACTGTTGAAATTGTGACGAATTATTACTTCATTGTTCGCTGAATTATATATCGATTTTGCCTAGTTGACAGAATGTTTCTATTTCACATAATGCATGTGTTTGCGTCAAAATACATGGACAACCTTAATTTTGCTGTTAAACACTTGTATTGAATCTAATTGTCTTACAAAAGCATACTGTTCTAAGACTAACTGTTAATATATGACAGGCAAATACTTACTAGTGAGATTTATGGTGTTTTTGGTCATGTTTGCCAGATATTGAACATTATGATGTTTTCCCGAATTAATTAATGATAAACAATGAGCAGACTTAGAGCATGCACAGTTTAATACGAAATGACTTTCAAAAACCTTGGTTATTTTAGAGAGATGGAAAGAGAAACAGTGCATTTTATTATGGGCAATATATCGCGGTATATATTGCTGTATTTTTCAAAATTTTGCGATATATCACAATTTGATTCAATGATATTGTTACACCCCTACCTAAAAGCTTATTTAATGCGCCTTTAATGCTAAAAAAATATGTTGCCAATACCACAGCATTAATACACTTATTCGAGAGGGGTTATTAATTTTTGCAAACTAATGCTATAACAATTATTAAATGTAGCATTAAATTTAGGAATGTGTTTTTCCAAAAGTCTTAATTTTAGTTCTCCTGAGCACGAAATGCTCTTGGATGAGCTTTTCTGGTCAGTTGTTGTCCCTAATTATACCCCCTCAAACAAAGTTCAGGGGGGGGGGTAGATAGGAGTGAGCTTGTCGGTATGTTGGTTTTAATGGTTTCTGGATGATAACTCAAGAAAGGCTTGACATATTCAAATAATTTTTGGTACACATGTGTAACATCATAGGATACAGGTCAAGTTTTGACAGAGTTATGGCCCCTTTGGGACTTAAATTACCTAAAAACGTGGTTTCCGGACAATAACTCCCTTAAAACATGGTTTCCGGACGATAACTCTAAAAGCATGCAAGGAAGACATTTCTTAAGAAATATGTATACATGTACTGGGAAACTGAGCAGCATTTGTTTTACCAGTATTAAGTATTGGATGAGAGTCATGGAGTTTTAAATTAAATGTATGTGATGTGTGAAAATGTTGCCCTGGTTTAGTATATTGATGTTGTGATCTACCTTACCGTTCAAATTAATACCTGATGGTTCCTAGCTCTGGATATCGTTTTGGCAGTGTATTTTGAAAGAGCATTCCTACAAGTGCAAAAAAACCTTCTAAAAACCTGAATTGTTGACCCCGAGTTTGTTCTGAGAAAAATTGGTATTTGGATAATGATGCATGTATTGCAGTCACCACTCACATTAGCAGGAAAGTTGTAATTTATCGATTACTTGGGCAGAAATGCTGTCGGAAAGTTCATGTATTTCTAACACACTATTGGCAGTCGTGTATGAAAAAAATATGTTTGGGCATGTTTATGTGACAGGGTGCATTTCCCGTCATTATTACATGTTAGTAGTTTTTAACCTATTTAATAGGGTATAATATTTTGACGTAATGTAGGGAATTGTTTCACGAGCTCACGCGCCATAACCAAAAACATATTCGAGGAGCAACATCGTTTCAACTTTTTAACTTAAAATAATTAATAAATACAACTTTAGGTATGTATTATATGTATATATTTGTATTAGTAATGCTTTTATATTATTGCACATGCTTGATCGTCAGAATCATTTATTATTAAAGTGATTATTAATTCATTTGTAAGATTTATAATTCTTATATGGTTCAAGATGGTTGCTATGTAATTTCACAATTTCATAGATTTATTATTGTGCACGTTTAACAATTTGCAGTTTAACAACACCTGCAGCCACGAAATCTGGACGAAGCGTAGAACGACGGATTCCATAAATTAGTAAGTAATTGTGTATATGTGTGATGTATTGTTTTATATGTGTGTATATGTTGTTCACATGTAAATCTATGTGTTCATGTGTAATTTATGCTATATACTAGGGATATAGAATGTAATGAGTCGGTCGCCACAATGCATTGGACTCGTAGGAAATACGTTTTATGTTACTCATGTAATTTATATACTGTTATCATTTGAAATGACGTGTACTGTTATTTTGTTATCATTTCTAATGACGTATATTGTTATTATGTTGCTGTAACCAACAACCACGTATGCAATGTATATCATTGTATTATTTTACAGCATAACACATAATAGTAATTATATATGTATTATTTGTACGTAATTGTTTAATTGCAGGTCGTGATTACGCTCGCACCAGTCAACTGCAGACTGAACTCGATATAATATACTTATTTGTAATACACTGAATCGTACCAATATTAATAATAATTGAATACAAACGAACCCAAGACTTTGTGCTTCTTTTCTATTTATTATACACAAACAGTAGAAAAGTACCAAAAGTTACATTTATGATAGATTCATCCCATTTACAAAGGAATCATGAACTGAAGCAATGAGCATGCGCCATGTTTTTTTCCAGTTATTTGTGTTATCCAGTTGCCAAGAAGGTTTGAACCCTGACCATGTCGGAAAAATTCACAGGCTCATGAAACCTTCTGGTGCTTCTTGGAGGTAAAATGACAAGTTATCAGAAAACATCCATTTGCTATAAAAAAAATATGCTCTACTTCGTTCAACACTGTCAGGGTCACCATTTCAGTGTGTTTACCATAACATGGGAACAGTAAGGCTCCAATAAAGGGAGGTAACAAATCTGATTTTAAGAAATGCATCTTTATATATATCATTTGTATGAATGCATTTCTTAATGAACACATGCTTAAGAGGTCCATGTGCTAGACAATGAAACAAATAACACGATGCCATTATTCTCATGATGCCATTGCCGATGTTTTCTGTCACAAGTTTTATGAACCTGTTATTACTAGAACTTTATTTTCTGACTCAAATGCATGAATGGACATGAGCACATTTGAAACAATATTCCTGTCAGAGTGTTATTGTCATTGTCAGGGTGCAATCATGGACATCACTGTGAGAATCTGCTTGGGAAGATCAACAGTCACAAAGTTTACGGCGTTTGATGAGTCACGAGGCAGCAATCGATCAAACTCACAAAGGGTCCCAGACACTACGAAGAAGACATATGATGTGTTTGAAAGTAACAGTGCAAAGGTAATTCACCGATCAGAGTTTGAATCGACAATGCATTTAGCCAATCAAAAAGTCAGGTCTACATGTTTTGACAGAGATGTAAAATCATTTTTATTCTGTAAAGTGTGTTTGTTGGAGTTTGACCCAAGTCGATTTCTCAATTGTTGTGTTGTTGACAAAAATTTTTAATGTAACATGTAAAAATATGTATAAAAAATGTACCAAAATTGGTAAAATTCTGTGTTTATTACTTCCACTTTCATGTGCGTTTAAACTGTTCTAAGACATAAACAATCTTGTACACATTGGATGAAGATTGCCTGAGATTTGTCACTAACAAGTAGTGATAGTACCACTTTAAAACTACATAAACCTCAGATATGTTATACATTTGTTAAAGGTATAAACGTGTGCAGTAAAGGTTTTGTTGCAACTGAAACAATAATGCACAACTCATATTACAGGGGCAGTTGCACTGGCATCACGAAACGAGGGAGGTGAACCCAAAGTTGTTGCTACCAGAACTCCACCATGCACATCTGCAAGTCCCCATCCCTCTGTTCACAATCACTGCTTACCAACTGAAATCACATCAGTATGTAATAAATAATTATTAAAGGCCCTTAATGTAAAATATAATTAAATCTTGAATGTGTCTGTTTATATCCTTATAGAACACAGTACTTTTTTAAGTTTGGATATCTCATGCATCCACCACAAACAGCAATACATCATCAGGGGGACATTACAGACAATTCTCGTGTCAGTAGTTACAGACATTTTACTTTTCTTTTTTAATTAAGTAAATCAATTAAATACATATATGGGCGCTCATTTGATAAACATTCTCATTATATTATAGTTTACAACTGTTCTGGACATTTATGTATTTGGTGAAAAATGGATCAGTTGATTGTAACTGCATTAAAAATATGTACATTGGTTTATGAAGAGGTGAATATCAAGACATTGTACTACAAGATAATTATTTATTCAATGCATTGCGTTAATTTTATTTAAAATGGATTTGATTTAAAGCTAATTATATGTACAGACTATGCAGTAGACCATATTTTAGAAAAATACTGAGGGAAATTTGCAAGGGTAAATGATCAACAAAAATGAATTATTTTTTGTTGTTTAATTAAACTTACAGGAACTTGTTCACAGATTTTTGTAGATTTTAAAGTATGCCATGCAATGTCTTAACTGATTAAAGAAAGATAAGAAAAAAAGTTGCTTCCACCGGGGTTCGAACCTCAGAGCTCTGGATCAAAAGGCTGATGCCTGAACCACTCGGCCATTCTTACTTGTGAATAGAACTCTGCATTTTTTACCTGATGTAAGTGATCCACGGATTGTCAGCAATTTTAATGAAAAGAACAGAAACGCTCCAAATAATTCCATCGTTTAGCATTACAAATGCTACATAATTTTCTCAATTTTAACTAATGATTACTCATTAACAAAATGGTATTGATGGTGTATTTCTATGTCCGTAGTGTTATTTCGCTCCTTTATGTACACTATTCTTTAATTTTTGGATTATGTTACAGAATGTTGCAAAATTGTCAATTCGTCATTCTGTGAACAGTTGCCTTTTAATTATTTTTCAGGTAAACACATTCAACCGTCCATTGTAAGTCTTAAATAAGTCATTTACATACCAGAATGTGTACCGGTATATTGAAGAATTTAATACATTTTTATATACTAGTAAATAATATTTCAGATTCAGTTTTTTGTAACTTAAGCATTTGGAAGTTTAATTATCAGTAAGTTTATTGTTTATGCCCACATTATAAGGAAATTTAGGTGTCAATCAAAATCATCATTCAACAAATTCACCATTTCTGTGTGTCCATCTGTACATCTCAAATTGTGTGTTCAGCTTAACAAGTGCTAAGTATATTTTAATGACCCTTTTAATATATTGTAAGTAATATAAGAATGTTGCAAATAAATCGTTACATAGAACATTAAATTCAGCACAGGGCTTACTGAGTTATTGCCCTTTGCATGATATTCTTGTTTTATTGTGTACAACTTTATTTATATGCACAGTATTTTGTGTAAACTCTTGAATATTGTTATTAGACATGATTTTATGTGCACAAGTCTTCATTACTGTGATAGTTATTGCCTTTGAGTGTTGTGTGCAGAACTTAACTATGTACTGTAATGTTTTAATGCAAAACAAAACTTTGAAGTGTCAAATGGCTTCACATCAAACTTTGTATAATAAAAAAGGTGTTAACAGATATATAAGTGCTCATTATAATTTCTTTGCATCTTATAGTCTTTTGGTAACTGATATAAAAGTGCTCATTATTATTTCTTTGCAAGTAATAGTCTTTTGTTAACTGATATAAAAGTGCTCATTATTATTTCTTTGCAAGTAATAGTCTTTTGGTAACTGATATAAAAGTGCTCATTATTATTTCTTTGCAAGTATAGTCTTTTGGTAACTGATATAAAAGTGCTCATTATTATTTATTTGCAAGTATAGTCTTTTGGTAACTGATATAAAAGTGCTCATTATTATTTCTTTGCAAGTATAGTCCTTTTGGTTACTGATATAAAAGTGCTCATTATTATTTCTTTGCAAGTATAGTCTTTTGGTAACTGATATAAAAGTGCTAATTATTATTTCTTTGCATGTAATAGTCTTTTGGTCACTGATATAAAAGTGCTCATTATTATTTCTTTGCAAGTAATAGTCTTTTGGTAACTGATATAAAAGTGCTCATTATTATTTCTTTGCAAGTATAGTCTTTTGGTAACTGATATAAAAGTGCTAATTATTATTTCTTTGCAAGTATAGTCTTTTGGTAACTGATATAAAAGTGCTCATTATTATTTCTTTGCAAGTATAGTCTTTTGGTTACTGATATAAAAGTGCTCATTATTATTTGTTTGCAAGTTATAGTCTTTTTGGTAACTGATATAAAAGTGCTCATTATTATTTCTTTGCAAGTTATAGTCTTTTGGTTAATGTATTTGATTAAAACATCCAAATGCAACTATGTGCATTTATAGAATGCATTATAGAGCATTGCAGAGTACAACAATACTTGTTTAGTAATTTATCTTTAACAAGCAAGTTTTGGCTTTTCAATAAATAATGGTAAGCAGTCAGTCATAATTATTAGGTAAACATTTTTAATGGTCATTCATCAAGTCACTGAGAAAACTTAATATTATTTTACCAGTATACTGCGTTAAATGTTAATAATTCTCAAATTCTTAGGTATTATATTTTGTCATTTGTTCTTATGTTTGCTTGTGTAGCGTGAATGTTTTTATTATTAGGAAAAGATCTAGAACAGAATAATAATGTGGTGCAGCCTGCTCCTTTTTGGTTCCCCCCTGCTGCCCCTCTGGGCTGGTTAACACAGAAATTTTGAATATCTTGAAATTCAATATATTTTTGCAAATATTCAAGTACAACTGAATAGACTATGCTTAAAAAGCTTAATCAGAAGCCCTAGACTCATTCAAACCCTGGATTTAGCAAATAATTAGAAAATGTCAACAAACTTGTCAGTTTTGTCCGCCTGCTCCTCTTTAGCAGCACATTGTACCTTTTAAGATCCGTAATCTTTCCCTACATTAAATGATATATTTTTGCATGATGACAATGTCTGTTAATAAATTTTATTTATGGTGTTCTATCCATTATATGATGCTCTGTAGTACCACGCATTGTATCTGCTGCCAACGATGCAGACAATGGTGTACGGTCAGTCTGTCCATTAAAATTCTTTACTTAGATTATGAAAACTAATAAATCTAGAAATAATATAGTATCACTATAATGTGTAATATACGGGGTAGTATCTCCATAATGTGTAATATACTGGGTAGTATCTCCATAATGTGTAATATACTGGGTAGTATCTCCATAATGTGTAATATGCTGGGTAGTATCTCCATAATGTGTAATATACTGGGTAGTATCTCCATAATGTGTAATATACTGGGTAGTATCTCCATAATGTGTAATATGCTGGGTAGTATCTCCATAATGTGTAATATGCTGGGTAGTATCTCCATAATGTGTAATATACTGGGTAGTATCTCCATAATGTGTAATATACTGGGTAGTATCTCCATAATGTGTAATATGCTGGGTAGTATCTCCATAATGTGTAATATGCTAGGTAGTATCTCCATAATGTGTAATATACTGGGTAGTATCTCCATAATGTGTAATATACTGGGTAGTATCTCCATTATGTGTAATATGCCGGGTAGTATCTCCATAATGTGTAATATACTGGGTAGTATCTCCATAATGTGTAATATGCTGGGTAGTATCTCCATAATGTGCAATATGCTGGGTAGTATCTCCATAATGTGTAATATACTGGGTAGTATCCATAATGTGTAATATACTGGGTAGTATCTCCATAATGTGTAATATACTGGGTAGTATCTCCATAATGTGTAATATACTGAATAGTATCTCCATAATGTGCAATATACTGGGTAGTAACTCCATGATGTGTAATATGCTGGGTAGTATCTCCATAATGTGCAATATACTGGGTATTAACTCCATGATGTGTAATATGCTGGGTAGTATCTCCATAATGTGTAATATGCTCGGTAGTATCTCCATAATGTGTAATATACTGGGTAGTATCTCCATAATGTTTAATATACTGGGTAGTATCTCCATAATGTGTAATATACTGGGTAGTATCTCCATAATGTGTAATATGCTGGGTAGTATCTCCATAATGTGTAATATGCTGGGTAGTATCTCCATAATGTGTAATATACTGGGTAGTATCTCCATAATGTATAATATACTGGGTAGTATCTCCATGTTGTGTAATATGCTGGGTAGTATCTCCATAATGTCTTATATACTGGGTAGTATCTCCATAATGTGTAATATACTGGGTAGTATCTCCATAATGTGTAATATACTGGGTAGTTTCTCCATAATGTATAATATACTGGGTAGTATCTCCATGTTGTGTAATATGCTGGGTAGTATCTCCATAATGTCTAATATACTGGGTAGTATCTCCATAATGTGTAATATACTGGGTAGTATCTCCATAATGTCTAATATACTGGGTAGTATCTCCATAATGTGTAATATACTGGGTAGTAACTCCATGATGTGTAATATGCTGGGTAGTATCTCCATAATGTGTAATATGCTCGGTAGTATCTCCATAATGTCTAATATACTGGGTAGTATCTCCATAATGTGTAATATGCTGGGTAGTATCTCCATAATGTGTAATATACTGGGTAGTATCTCCATAATGTGTAATATACTGGGTAGTATCTCCATAATGTGTAATATACTGGGTAGTATCTCCATAATGTGTAATATACTGGGTAGTATCTCCATAATGTGTAATATACTGCGTAGTATCTCCATGATGGGATAAAAGAGTGCTGTTACTCTTGATTTGAGGCAACTTGTTTTGTCACTCCAATCATTACAACTTTGTTTAATCATAACAAATATATTAGTGTAGACAATTTCATTAAACTATAAGTGACCATAAAATAAATATATATAACATGGGTACAATGTTATAAGCTAACTAATAACAACGTATTTTTTAGCTCAATTATTTATAATAATGCTCATTTTTGTCCTTCGGTATTTATAACTCACTCTTTAGTGTATGAATTACCATGAACCGTAAATGTTGTGATAATGTTGTGTAAATTCATTTTTGTAACATTCATCTTGTAGTTGTTGTTTTTGTTGACTTCCAGCTATACTTCAGACTGTAATTCCATTTGATAAAACCTTTAATATATTAATTTAACATCTGCCTTGCTAGAGAATGCTCAATAATAGCAAAGCTTTCGGCAAACATTTTTCTGATATATATGCTGATATTAATGGCTTTTTCTAAGTTGTTTAAGTGTATTTCTAAATAATTTTGAAATTTCCTTTTTAGCTCACCTGAGCACAACATGCTCGTGGCTAGCTTTTGTGATCGTCTTTTGTTCATTGTGCGTCAATTGTTATTTGTCGTCAACATTTACCTTGTGAACACACGATAGACCACATTTATTGCCCAATCTTCTGGAAACATTTCCATGCCCAGAACATTTGTTCCAATGATATCTCAAACAAGTTTGAAACTGGGTAATGTGGGGTCAATAACTAGGTCACTGTGGCTAAAAGCTTGTGAACACTTTAAGTCACATTTATTGCACAATATTCTTGAAACTTGCTCGGAATATTTGTTTCAATGATATCTTGGATGAGTTCGAAACTAGGTCACATGCGATCAACAACCAAGTCACCAGGCCAAATCGAAAAAAAAGCTGGTGAACACTCTAGGGGCCACATTTATAGACAAATCATCATGAAACTTGCTGAGAACGTTTGTCCCAATGATATCTCATACAAGTTCTAAACTGGGTCATGTGGGGTAAAAAGCTAGGTAGTCAGGCCAAATTATCAGTTCAGCGACGTCTGGCCTTATGGCCTACTTGTTAAAAACTTTGGTTCTGTTTTTCATAACCGCAAACATTGTGTAGACGAAACTGTTTACTAACTATCTTTAAACTTTCAATTCATGATTAATTATGGCAGGAGAAAAGTTTCTATATCATTTAAAATGCATCAGAAATAATCAATATGTGGATCATTATTTAGTTTTGTGCCAGTCTGTTATTGTAACTAGAAAGTCTAGGCTTGTGCATTGGCATCTGTTTTATAGCGAAATGTATCATAACTTGCTTTTGTATTGTGTATGCTTATTCATATGTTATTTTGTTCGAAATAGGCATAGATCATTTTAAAATGCTGCACATTTAATGAAATGTATAATTTAAAGTAAATTTGTTAAATGCTAAGTATTATATGGATCCAGTTGCTCAAAACTTTAATTACACTTGTATAAAGCCAATTAATGTTAGATGTATATTAATATTATTAAAAGAACATGCTTATCAAGAATTTAGAATTTATTAAAATTCATAATAACAGTTTGTTCAACTTAAATTTTCAATTCAAAATGTTAATGTCATATTTATAGAAGTAATTTCCTCCAATTTAATATATGAATGGCTTCAAATAATTGTCAAATCGAATTGATTCCAGTGCAATGTATCATAATTTGCAATTGTTTTCTGTAAAAATATTCATATTTTATACAAGTAGATTGTTATTCTGTTCCATCTGGCATAGATAATTAACATGCTGCAAATGTGAGTTTATAAATGAACGTTAAATGATAAAATATATCGGCCCAGTTGCTCAAAACTTCAATTACACTTTCACGAAGCCTGTATAATTTAGGTGTAAATAAAATTAAAATTTATATTAATAACTTGTGCATCAAGATTTTTAGAATTCATTAAAATTCATTACAACAGTTTGTTCAAATTGAACTCACAATTTAACATTTCTGTCATATTTATAGAATAATTTCATCCAATAACCTACGACTGTTAGCTGAATTTTCAGTTAGTTTTGAGCAACTCACCACTGATGATGTATTTCTTCGATGTTATTATGGGCATTTATACTAGACCAAAAAAGAAACCCGACAGTGTATAGTTTATCAACTTTTCTGGAAGCGTATCAAGATACAGCATGAACAATGGTTTATTATTAAAACAGAATGTTTTGATAACACATATGTGCATTTTGATTTGTTTTTAGGCATGTATCAATAAATTATCAATTTTGACTTGTGGTTGACTTAATATAAAACAAAAGATAACAAATTATAGGGTCAAGTTTCTTTTTTGGTAGAGTAGTTATTTTGTGTCGCGATACATTAGTGCATTACTGATATTTTCATGTATTAAGCTTATGCTATCAATGCATGCTTTTGTTAAAGTTCAGTATATATTTAAGCTCCAAGATCATGACGTTCATTGTGAGCTATTGGAATACGGGACCTTTCCTGCGTCATCAGTCGTCTTTTCAACTTTCCTTGTATGCTCAATTGATACTTAATTTTTTAAACAACAACAACATGTTCTTTCAAGCATTACAGAGAAAGAACTTTACACAGATTGTGTAACTTCCATTGACACCAATAATAAGCAGTTTCTTTTATGGATTCCGAGTTGTATGCATCAGTGAGAGTTTGTCACTTACCAAATGTGCAGGAATATAGTTTTATGTGTGTCTATCCCTCTGTCATGAGTCATTTATTAACCAAGGGATAATATCGGGAAAGTTCTTCAACATTAAATTTCATGCTTAATTAAAGCCACCGATTCCGCATTGAGTATAAAATAAAAAACAGAACAATTAGATATTATTTGTTGTTCACATAAAACAATTAAACAGAGCATGTAAAACTATTTTAAATTATGACAAGTGTACAAAAAATGTTTTTGTAAATATATTCAATTCTAAATAATCATAGCATGTTGACAACATTGTCATTTAAAACAGATTTGGTGGCTTTAATGTAAAAATCATCTAATTTTGCCCATTGGGATTTGTTACTTACTTAGGCCAAACAAAATAAATTGTGTGTTTTGGGCAGCAGTTTCAAAAAAGTTACGTAGGGTCAGAATTAATTTTTTTTTTTTTTAATACAGACACATTTCAGTAAAAAAAAATAAAATGAAAATTGTATAAAATTGGACGAATATGGATTCATGGAAAACAGTCGTCGCTTATACTTTAGGGTTGGGGGGTTTATGCTAGTTAGGGTCAGGTTACACGAAACACATTGACCATAAAACATGTCTTATGCCTGGATTTATAGGTTATGCTTTTAAATATAACTGTTTTACTGCCTACATTAATTGGTGAATGATGGCATTACAAAATCTTTTATCTTCTTTTGACAATGACAAAATCTTCATCCTCTTTTAACAATGGTACTATAATACCACTAAATGTTGTTATCTCGAAGTTGCAAGGAATTCGATATAATTTTGGCATCTGAAGTTTGACATATCTAAGTATATAATTTTTGGTATAGAGTTTAAATTATTTGTAAAATTGGAACATAAAATAGCAATTCGGAATACATAAATTGAAGTGTTTACAAGTGATCAATGATTCATTGAAAACTAACATGTGATTATTAAAACTGAAGAAAACTTGACTGTAAAGATGTTTCCAGTGTGTGACAAACTTTGTTCATGGCTAGAAACAACCAAAAATATTTTCCACTCTGACATAAGCGAGTTCGAGATAACAAAATTTAGATGTATTTCAAAATATTGACAAAAGCTAAAGCCTGACTTCCACACTGTTGAGAATTTAAAACCAGCCTCATTATGGTTTTGCCCCAAATCTTGTTTGTGACATACTTTTCCTTCCAAAACATTTCAGCTGGAGTTCTAAATTCTTAGCATGTGCCTTTTCTATATAAAAAACAAAAACAAAGAAAGGACAACATGGGATTCAAACAAACGGGTTTATTAGACCATATTCACAGTGCAATTTTATGCTGTAACAAGTACTCTTAATCAAGTCCATAGAAAACAGAATTTTAAATCACATCTCACATTGAAATCCTGCCCCACGCCATAGCTTGCTTGTTTGATCAATAACTGCTACAACTCAGGGGACGATACATCTCAGTGAATGATTTCTGGAAATATACATGTATAATGGTTAGCATACAATGTATAGTTTAGTCAAAAATAGATTTTTTGACTAAACAATTTGTTTCGCTTAAAAAATTCTTCAGGATGAGGTGATGCAAGTAGGGTCTGTCGTGACACCTGAACCACTTGTTTTTATTCCTTGGCCTAAACATTGTATAAAGTATTTGTCGTGACTTTTATAAAAAAAAATGCCTAAGATCAATAAAAAAAATTAAGAAGACTCCTGCTGTTTGTTTTTATTTACACAAAAATTACAACGTGGGGGTAGGAACAATGATAAAATGTTTATATTTCTTTTCATTTTGTACTAAAAAGTGTATGTTTAACTAACCCCTATTAGGTGGGGGGGGGGGGGGAGGATGGGGTGGAACCTCCCTTGGAAAGTGGAGGTTGTGCCCCCCCTACCCCCCCCATCTTTCAGGAATGCTTTGTTGCCAGGACCTGCAATAGCATCAGTAAATTTCTCTTCAATGCTACAAGTTATAGTACATTATATTTAAAGTCATAATATTGTTTTATACAGTAAACTCTGCTTGGAACAATATTGAGCGGACCATAGAATTTATATCCCTATATCAGAATACCTTTAGATCCAAAATAAGGCAACCAAGCGCATGGACATATCAGAATACAGGTGAGAGACGCAACACCGATCATATTACAGAAGACATGTTAGTTGTATAATGGGGGCAAATGTGAGATACAGGAGACGCCCCATTCCAGAGGCGACCCTGGGTCTTAAAGTGCCCCGTGAGAAGCACCTAGTACACCGCACCTCAGTTTAATATCTATTGTCAAAGACTCGGTTAGTAGGTTAGGGTGTAGCGTGGTCTCGAACCTGAGAATCCTGGGTAGTGAAGCCAATGTTTTACCACTAGACCACGCATGAGCTACTCGCAGCAAGTGTATGAGTACATTGTATATAACGTTTCAATGTTCATTTTGAATGCTTGTGATGTCACTAAATACTGATATAAGCAACCAACGATCTTTCTATTGATACCAAACTTTCTCCAGTTTTAACATGGCAGTTATAGTGACACTGACCCATATCAAATGAAATATACAGGGATCGGTTCCCGGACCTTGGAATCAGTGTCGTTATATGCATATATCATTACAAGCCATATCGTTACAAGTGGAGTTAAGTTAATTCACTATAAATTTCTCCACCAAAATCATCATCAAAAGAGCCTGGAATCATTAGCTGTAACAGCATGTGTGGCTGAACAATAAGGATTATAAGCAGTAACAGAAGTAGTATGAATAATATGTATAGCTAGGACGACCTGGCCTGACACTCGTTAATTCTTATCAGCATTAATTTGTAAATTTATACTCTGTTTACGATTCCTGTATGTAAAATTATGCAAAGATTTTCATCGTAATGGTTTTCTAATATATTCATTCAAAAAGTCCAATTTCAGGTTAATTTTTCAGAGCTATAATACTGAGAATAGTTGTGGTGAAAGGAAAAGTATAAGTCAAAATGGTGCGAAAGAGTGGCAGTATGATAATTTGCATTCTTTTTGATTTAGCACAAGATAAACTATTATGGTTTTTGTCATATTTTGTATTTTGACCTTAAATAAAACTGGCTGTTTTTCGGTGAAAAAAAAAAAAACGCTTCAGTAAAATCTTATGTAAGTCTGAGTATGGGTGGTGAGGGGTCAAAACCCTGTTACTTGTAAAATAAGAACATTTCGGGGTAAAGTGTTAATATTAGCAGATTTCTTATCCTTTGTATTAGACAGCTCCTCATTAGCAATTAAGAAGTCAGCAGTGAAAACAGCAACAATAGGAACAACACCCAAATGGTAGGTCATGGACATGCTGTTGGAACTGTCGGATCTCGATTTTTTGGGTGCATCAGCATGTTCTGTTGCTGAAAATAAATAATATATAAATTCAAATCAGTTTAACACCAGAGTTCTTATCAAATCAGTGTATGTGCAACTAAACCACATCCGAATAGCTCAAATTGTCAAAGAACTTTCACCAATTAGATTTTTCTTCATAATTTTTATTTAATAATATCTGATGTTATTCTTTTTAAATGGAGATACATATTTGTACACACAGCCTTTTTAAACAATACTTACTATCACTTGTTATTCACAAATTAAATCCTGTTAAATCAGATATTCTCTGTCACTTTGTTACTATCTGCATCAAGTGGAATAGTATGTGCATGAAATTGCAAATGGCTGCAGACATAGCTTGAAAATGATGATTTACTAATAAATGCATCTAGTTCTACCACTGATAGCACTCTTGTATGAATAAAGTGTATTCAATCCACACTACACATTCAAGAAGTTGACATAGGACCAGTGCACATTCATATTACAAACACCACAAACCATTAAATACACCACCAAACAATACATCAAACAGACCGAACAGATACATGTGTTGTCTACAAATGTATAAACACGCATGATATAAAACTGAATGTACAGCAGGGTAAGGCAAACAAACACAAGCCGTACCAATCTGATCAAGCAGCAGCTACAGGCCTTGTCCGGCAGAAATGATTCTGAGCTGGGGAAAATGATGTCACAGCCGATGTTCCACTTGAGACCATTTATTTGGCAGGAAATCACAGTTACTCAGCTGCTTAAGACCAGGACACGTTCTGAAATTTCAGAATTTTTTTTTTTTTAATGTATTGACAAGCAGAACTTGCACAAGGCTGACCAAGCCGATATGGACAGATGAAGCATGAGTTTCGGGCATCTCTCTGGAAAAGAAAGGTCTTATTATCAACTAGTAATGCACTGGGTCCAATTTGCCACTGAACGACATCCAAGCGCAAGTAACCCTTTGGTACACGCTAAGAATACATCTCACACTACTATATACTTGTAAGTTTGTTTGGATATTCCCTCCTTTTTAACAGCATTCAGTCATATCACAATGGTCAGTTAACCTACTCACACTTTCTTGGGCAAGCATAGCTGATCTATGCAGTTTATTACTACAAAGTGCACATACTTATACCAGTTACTGAAAACTGCCCTACTTGAATCTGAGGTAGGGGGAGAATGGCCATAAAAAGAATTTCATGACCAATCCCGACACAAGTTATGTGGCCGGGCTAGGGGTTCGAACTAACGATCCCTGGATTAACAGTCCAGCACTTTACCAACTGAGCTAGCCGGGCCCAGCACACTACCATATACAAAAAGATGTACGTTCACTCCTGGCTTAAACTTTTGAAATATGTAATGAAACAAGAGCTATTTGTAAAACAATTATGGTAAAGATTGGATGAAAACTGTGGACATAAGGAGCGAAAGGTGCTAAAAAGGTGCTAAGATGGGATGAAGACTATTTGACTAAGAGAGAAACAGGTACAAAGGCTAATTTAAGATAATTCAAAGGCCATAACTCTACAATTACTGAGACAATTTGGTTGATTATCGGACCTGAACAAGATATTAAGCCACCAAAGATTTTCACCAAGTTTGGTGAAGATCAGATAAAAACTGTCGTACAGAACGGAAACGGCTAAAAGGGCCAATTTTAGATAATTCAAGGGTCATAACTCCACAATTCCAAGTGTGATTTGGCTGGTGATCAAACCTGGTTGATATATTTTTAGAATAAAGATTTTTATGAAGTTTGGTGAAGATCGGATGAAAACTATTTGGGCAATAAATCTGGTGTTCCTGGTCCGATCTGGCCCATTATCGAACCTATCCGAGATTTTATCGTAATACACAAACCATGCCAGTTTGGTTAAGCTTGAATAGAAAGAGAAGTCTGTATCGCCTCCGTATGCCCATAATTGATGAATTACGGACGACGGACGAAATATCAACAGCCCAGAATGATCTGACAATATGTGCAAGTGCTCTTGGCAGGGATGCTGCATATAAAGTTTAATTGAATTTGAGTAATTAGTTCCTGAGAAATTGTGGGAAAACAAAAATATCCCATTAAATATTATGTTTATAATCAAATCAGACTAGAATTACCTGACAGTTTGCCCATGTCATCTTGATAGAGATGCTCAAGTTTTAGTGAAATTGAGTTATTAGTTCCTGTGAACTAGTGTGTCAAAAATGTCCTATGAACAAATCCTTTTTTTCATCAAATGGCAATAACTCCCTTAAAAATCATCAGACTTGAAAGACCTGACAATATGTGCAAGTACTCTTGGTAAGGATGCTGCATATCAAGTTTAATTGAATTTGAGTTATTAATTGCGGACATCTTGCACGGAAACAAAAATATCTGATTTTAATATCAGACCAGAACAACCGGACGATATGCGCATGTCTTCTCGGTAGGGATGCTGCATGTAAAGTTTTATTCCAGCTGAGTTTTAGTTCCAGCCACCTTGCACGGAAACTGAATACGAATGGTCGAATGGACAGAAAGAGTGATGGATAAAATTTGTGGGGAAATGCATTTGACACCCCGTCAAACTGAATTGGAATTAAGTAAAACTCGGATAAACTGACAAAGTGGCAACTATTTATTCCCCCTTTTGCCGAGCATAAAAAGTTATGTACAGATTTGCATGAACTTTCCTGGGAAGATTGGAAATGTGTCCATGAACAATGATTTTATTGTGATGGTGATCCGACTCACGATCTGATCATGTAACTCATTACCATGAGGGGGAATGAGCCGTCTTGGTGGAGGTCTGCAAGTGTTTTCAAGTTGTTTCTGCAATTTGGTTTCCACTGTTAATGCTTGTTAAAAATCTTCAAGCTTGTAGTCCATGATTTCTTTAAAAGGATGAATATGAACAGTGTATTGATTATGTATAAAAAACTATATGCACTCTTAATTATGAATTCATGTTTGAAGCTTTATAAGCTGCAAATTCATCTTTTACAAATCAATATTTATACTATATATTTATTCTTATATGTATATATATTACTATAGTATTGGTCTTCACAACAGTTTTTTTTTGAAGGACTGTTATTTCAGCATGTAAAAGTAGCAACAGAAATTTGACTGCTGCAATATGTGTTGTTTTTGCAAAACTTTCCACCACGTTTCAATGGTTAGGTCTGTGACTCGTATACTTGCAACGGTATAGCATTACTTGTAAGGTTCTGGTTGCCAATATTTAGCTACTTTTTATATAGGCAATATTGTCTAGTTACAGTGGATTTATTTAAAAAGTAACACTAATTTCGTTGTGTGTCTTATTACATTGCAGATCTTATTTTACGACATCCAATATATCGCGAATTGGCCATGGATCCTGATTTTTTGTCATGTACTTCAACATTTTGCTTTTACACAACGTTGATAAATTAATCCAGTTTGGTCCAGATTTTGGCGCCTACATTGCTACTCTTACATGCACATTCACACTCTGGTAGTGTGAAAAACAATAACCCAACCCCCTTAAAATCAAAGTGTAACAGTTCCACGTCTTCAGCTTACATCGCGCATGTCACCTATGACAACGTCCTTTCACTGCTGTAGCTTTAATTAGAAGCCGAATTACATGCCGTCCAAGTGGAGGATGTATACAGTAACTGTGTCATAGATCAATATTGACATATCTGAACGTAATCTATACGGCGTTAAGTTCTTTCTCTTTCTGTTTTGTTTAAGAAATGCTAACTGCACATCGTTCGCAATA
Organism: Congeria kusceri; assembly: GCA_027627225.1. NCBI lineage: Eukaryota > Metazoa > Mollusca > Bivalvia > Myida > Dreissenidae > Congeria > Congeria kusceri. The sequence goes on along the minus strand of JAPFQT010000240.1, from coordinate 7,141 downwards.
TTGATAACCAATATTGTTGTTATGCGCCATGAAACTTTTATACACAAATAAAGATCTTAATGTTTTCTGTACTACAAAGTTTTCATACGGCAATCAATACCCACGCATTCCATGCGGATGACGTGACGTTTTTCATCTCAGCATAATTTGTGCGCGCGTTTCTAGCAAAACAAACTATTTACACGAAATGCATGTGCAGTTTAAATAGGATGCGTGTTTACGTCATGTTAACAGTAAACTTCTGATTGGCATTTCAGATTTTGAATTTATTAGCCATATATGCTATTTGAAATTAATTAAAAGGAATAATATTATGTTTTGTATACAAATGGAATATTTTACATACCGTCTTTATCCTAATAAACGCTCCGTCCCTAATAAACGCGCCCCCGTACTTATAATAAAATGCATCAGTGAACATAATAATAGCGCCCCCATTTCTCGGCTGCCAAGGGCCAAGTGAGCGGTGAATAAATGACGGTTTACTTGACGGAACATACTTATTATTTAATATACAGGTAACTTGGCAAGAACGTAATTGAAATAAGACTTTGTAAATATAAATTCAATATATCTTACCGTTAAACTCAAACAGACAGGTGATTTTGATTGTCAAATCTGTGGTTTCAGTTTTAAATGTAAAATTCATGTTATGAAATTAAAATGCGGATCTATACAGGTCGTTCAAATTGCGGAACGTACGGTTAATTTATAGGACTTAATTACTTGTTTAATTTAAAACAATTGCACTGTTCCAACATTTTAATTGTTATACCGGGAATCAAAACAATACATGGAAAACAACATCCATCCCCTATAGATCTCTCATATTGCAGTACAACAACATTTTGTTCACAATAAATCCACATTTAACGTCCGTCGCTGTCGGGATCAGTGCTAGTGGCATCTTCATCGCTGTCTACGTCGTCGTCTGACTCGGTAAGTATGATCTCTTGGCTCGTCCCGGCCACGTTCTCTAGAACCTCACTCACAAAGATACAATGTTTAATAGAACACTCACTGATTGGGGTATTTTACCCACGGGCCGGACTTCGGTTAAAAACCATTGCCCTAGCACACTTTTTAACATATAAACTAAGTTGACATGACAAGAATACTGTACAATCCCGCTTTTACGGGGATTTACATAATACTATGGTTGTAGAGCGGTTACGGCGGTAATACAACACTGTTGAACGTTCAATATTTATACACACCAATCAGTGTGATTAGATATTTTCACGTTCTCAAGTGTAAGTTTGCGTCTCAGATTACTCCACGAATGCTTTCAAATACAAGTGTGAAAACACAAAGACATTTTTAAATAATTTATTCAGTCATTTTAATTGCTATCAAAACTGTTGCTATCTCGATCACACCTACTGTTACCATTATCCGCTGTGATGTCCACAACGGCCCTTTCAGCCTGCAAGATAATAGGGTGTCGTATTCTGGAAAAACAGCAAAATGGCGTGTATTATGAATATCGGGTATTTACGATTGCTCAATGAATTTTTCCTCAAATTAGCACATTTATGTGTTGGCTCATATTATACATGTAGGAGGGTGAAATAAACGCGCCCCCCCGTGATTTGCATCGCGCCCGGGCGCGTTTATTAGGATAAAGACGGTATGGATATAATACACTATGGATGTTAACAACAATGAAAAAGGCGAGTTAATTACGTTTATGTTTTGAGATTGTGAAAATAGACAAATGTATACATGTATATCTATATGTATATGAATGACCTGACAAGTTATATCGCGCTCACGCAGGCCTTTTCATAGCGTCACCACGGGTCAGACTACCTGACCTATTCCCAATGATAAATATGCTTATTTGTTCCCAATTGGCCAAAAATATTCCAATTCGACCCAAATTCTGTATACAACTCAAAATTTTTATGCCAAAACAATGATCATATATTGTAAAAAATAGTTATTTTGAAAAATATAGTTCACATTTTATAGTTAGAAATCTGTTGTTGTTTTTGCAAGTCCAAGACTTTATTTTACTTATAACATTTTTTCCCAATTTGGGGATTTTACGACACAAATTTGCCCAAATTTGGCTAGGGTCCTTTCAAAAATAGCTTAGAAAAGGCTTGTCGCAATGCATGGACCCAATGAATCGCGATATAATGGATCTGCAGTGTAATAAGAATTTGGACTATGAAGTTAAGGACATCTGTTTATATATGGGCAATTTTTGCCCACGTTACTAAAATCAATATTTACCAAGGGCATAACAAGTATGCTAGCGCGAATAATTCAGTGCCGGTTTCAAGTAAGTTGCTATGTGTCCTGCACCTGTCAATATTTTGGAGCGAAGGGCATATATGGGCCTTTAGACTGAAAGCGATTCCCAACTAGCAGGAATTTAACACGCCATATAATTCCAGATCCGAGGAAATAGCCTTAGGTCAGATTTTAGATCCTCATAATATTGATACACCAAGCATCTCCCACTGTGGAGATTAAGACCGAAACGCTTGGCTCTAGGGTGGGGAATAAGCTCCCCCCCGAAAAAAATCCCCTGGGTTTTCCCACCGACCCCCCCCCCCCCCCCATCCGGGAGAAGATATTGATAGGTGCATCCCAGACCTAGAGCCTGTTGTTGCACTTGTCATTTTGTCTGGTCACTGTCGTTTTTATGTGCTTTACATTTGACGATTACTTTGTTTCGATTTTTCGTTATTAAATATTTAGATCAGTGCTGTTTAGTTACGCTATTCGTTTTATTATTGTATATAGACATGAAAACAATCAACAGTTACCTTTGTCACGCCATAATTAACTGGCAAATATGTTCATAAACTGCACACGTACAAATGTGTTTTGACATTTCCGCCATTTTACCGGAAGTTAAAGTATCATGTGACCCTAAGACAATTCCGTCCCAAGACAAAAATAGCCTCAAGAAAATTCGGTTCAGAGATTCACAAGACTTTAATCATGCCATCATCGAATAAAATTAATGTTTTTTGTTTTGTTTTAATTGCATTATGGTGGATAAAATAAATATAACAATAAAACACAACGTTTTTTTTTTGTTTTTTTTTTCCACATATTTATATTTTATAAGCTTACCATATAAAAATAATGTTTCAAATTAAATATTTTACAGGAAAAAATAACGAAAGCAACAAAAAAAAATAAATTGTACAAAATCAAGTTTAAAGCATAAACCACTTTTGATATGTCTGCATACTATTAAAGGGGCGTATCGAGGTATTTCCCATTAATACTATATATTGAAACTATATAACGTTTGTCAACTGTTTATAGACACAAGGACATCCTATTTAACAATGCTTTAATATTAATTCTCTGTAAATGCAATTTTAGATCTACTGTCGACACGCCCCTTTTACGTAACATGCAATACTAATTAAATATATCGTTATAACTGAACATACAAATGCATGAACACGTTATACATGTTTTATATATTCATGTAAGAAAAAAAACAAACAATAAAAACAATTAAAAAAGAAATTGTGCTTATAAACGAAAAAAAACATACAATTTTTACTTGTTTTCTATATAGTAGATAAACTAAAATAACATTCGGAGAGCACAGACCTCGGTTAAGATATGTAACCCTACATAAGAATGGAACCTTTCAGTGTTATGTAAGCCCCCTTATCTAATTTCCCATTAATTCAAATATCCTGTATCCAGATGATGATCCGGATCACCACCAAAATCTAACCTTTTGTTTCATTGATCCACTTTCACCTTCCTACAAAATTGCATGCAAATCCATCATAACTTTTTAAGTAAAGTTGCTTATTAATATATAGACAGACAAACAAACGACAGCAACAATATAATCACATTGGCGGAGATAACAAATAAAGTTTGGGTTAACATATAAAAGGAACGATCAAATCTATGACAATCGTCTAAAACAGCGATAAAAATAATAATGGAATCGATTAATTTAAGAAATTCTGCTTAGAAAAGTTCACTAACAAGTATATTTAGAACCAGTTATACCAGCATCAACAACAGCATCAGTGATAATAGTTAGTGTTAATGTTAATAGTAGAAGTAATAGTAGTGGAAGCAGACGTAGAAGCGTTATAAGTAGCAGAATTGGAACAGTAGCAAAAGCAACAGTAGCAGCATCATTAGTAGCAGCAACATCAGTAGTAGCAGCAGTAACCGCGACAAGAGTAGAGCTGCCGATGTATCAGAAGTAATAGCAGCAGTAGCTTTAGTAGCAGCAGCATCTCCAGCAGTAGCAGCATCAGTAGATGTAACAGCAGCAGTAGCACTAGTAGCAGCTGCAACAGTAGTAGAAGTAGCAGGTACAGCAGTAGAATCATCAGTAGTTGCAGTAGTAGTTCAAGCTGCAGTAGTTGCATAGGTAGAAGCAGCAACAGAAAGCAGCAGCTGCTGCACATTACAAATACGTATCTTTATTTTATTAATATAATACATGTATTATTTCAGGAATTTTAGTTTTATATGTTGTTTTTTTCTTTTATTTCGTCAGTTTTTATTTTTTTATTTTATTTATTTGATTAATATAATACATGCATTATTTAAGGAATTTTAGTTTTGTATGTTTTCTTGTTGTTTTTTTTTTATTTCGTCAGTTTTTATTTTTTATTTACATGTTACATGTTGACGTCCTGCTGGATTTAACCGTTTACAATTTATTTTCACGGCATTACAAGACTAGCCAGACCAGAGGCACCGTCTACCCTACACTACCCTACACAACACTACACACACCTCTCTCCCAAAGTCTTCCCATATTCTCACATCAACTACTCGTGTTATCTGGTCTCCTTGTTTAGCCGACCCTAGTTTTATATTATTATTATTGTTACTATAGTTATTAGTATTTATTTATTTTTTTTTTTATTTTTTTTTATTTAATTAATTTTATTTGTTCGTAGCAACAGCAGTTGAATCTGCAGCAGAAGTAACTGTAGTAGCTTCATCCGCAGTTGCAGCAGCATTTGTAGTAGTATCAACAGCAGCAGCCGTAGCCGCAGCAGCAGTATCTGCAATAGCAGCAACAGTAGTAGCACAGCAGCAGCAGCAGCCAAGGTCGAATGGAAGCAGTAGTAATGTTATAATAGTAATATATTGTTAATAGTAGTAGAAGTAGCTGTTGCTGTTGTTATTGATGATGGAGTTATATTAATGTCTTTTGTTGTGGAAAAATATGTTGCTGGGTTGGTTGTGTTGCTGGCGGCTGCCTGAAAATTGTATAGTTTCATTAATATGTATTTCACCCGTTGCACGTATTACAAAAAAATAACGTTCATATTGATAGAAATACTAAAACACACAAAGTATTACACAGCTAAAATGTCAACGTGTAATAAAAGCCACCGAATCTTCATCAATGACAATATATATTTTAATGTGAGCGTAATTAAGCATTTCCTCAACACAATTTTCTTCGTTCGTACAATATTCCGTAAACGAAAGATTAAACAATTTTACTTAATAAAAAAACAAACACAAACAACCAAAAAAAAAAACGCAAACCATTTGAATTGAATTATTCAGCATGTAAAAAACGTTTAAATCTTGACAAGTCGTCAAAAGCTATGTTTGTTTTTGTAAGTTTGTTTATTCTCTACATCAATGTCAGCTGTTGAAAATGTTCATATTCAATTCGGATTCGCTGTCTTTAATCTGTAAAGTAAGTAATCAGTAACGTATAAATAAATAACACACGTTAACCGGTAACATGGTTTTGTCACGTTGAATTGTTCAATGCTGGATTTCCTTAAGTAAACATCCATACGTAACATGTAACTAATTTACTGAACGTAAAGCTGTTGTTACCATGAACAGCTTGAAATTGCATGAAAATGTAAAACAAACAGTTAATACAACTATTGAATATCATAATAATTAACACGTCGAACGTATAATAGAACAAATATCTAAAATAGCATACACAGATTTTTAGCAATGATTAATTTTCAATATTTTCAATAGTAATGTTATTTCAATTCGTTTACATATTTACAATCCAAATTTGTTTGTTACATCAACTGTCAATGTTTCCAATGACGTGTTAACTACTGGTATATTTATTGTGTGTACGCATCCGTCGCGTGTTGTTCTTACATTTAGTACTAAATAGTTAATGATCTGTTTTCCTAAGACTCTTCGATCATGTATTGTTCTTCATTTGACCGTGTTCGATCATTTCATCCATCTTTTTGGTAGCAACTCAGTTGTTCTCTTCCATTCCGGGCTTACTGCTAAAAAAGAAACCATCACATTTATCATCATTTATCATGATAATCATCATAATCTATATCACTGTCATCATCGCATTAATCATCATCATCATTAATCATCATCATCATTAATCATCATTAATCATCATCATCATCATGACATCAACAACAATCATCAGCATCACCATCACCATTATCATCATATTTATCACTATTATCATCATCACCATCATGGCACGCATTCGTACAACTGTTTATAACCCTGCAAATGATTGACAAATGATAGTTTTCTAAATCAAGCTATTTTTCACGTGAATTCTTGAAAATACACTTTATTACAAAATGACCTTGTATGCTTGGCGTCTGCATCGTCCGATGATTGTCGCCGGCATCGTCCGGTAATTGTCGCCGGCATTTACCCGTGGTTGTCGCCGGCATTGTCCGCTGGTTATTGGCGACATCGTCCGCTGGTTATTGCCGACTTCGTCCGCTGAATGTCGCCGGCATCGTCCGCTGGTTGTCGCCAGCATCGTCCGCTGATTGTAGCCAGCATCGTCCGCTGATTGTAGCCAGCATCGTCCGCTGATTGTAACCAGCATCGTCCGCTGATTGTCACCGCCATCGTCCGATGGTTGTTGCCGACATCGTCCCCTGGTTATTGCCGACATCGACCGCTGGTTATCGCCGGCATCGTCCGCCGATTGTTGCCTGTATCGTCCGCTGATTGTAGCCGGCATTGTCCACTGATTGTCGCAGGCATCGTCCGATGGCTGTCGCCGATATCGTCCCCTGATTATTGCTGACATCGTCCGCTGGTTATCGCCGACATCGTCTGCTCATTGTTGCCTAAATCGTCCGCTGGTTGTCGTCAGAAACGTCCGCTGACTGTCGTCGGAATCGTCCGCTGGTTGTCGTCC